>SNQJ01S0012580.1:63926-84713 GCA_010110895.2 Picea sitchensis | reverse complement strand
ATGTGATGTCATTCCCATGGATGTCTGTCATGTATTGCTGGGTAGACCATGGCAATATGACCAAAATGTGGTTCATGGTGGGAGAATGAACACATACACTTTGGAGAAAGATGGGAGGACACACAGATTGCTTCCGAAAAAGGACGAGGAGGTGAAGCCGGAAGTAAGCAACACCATACTTCTCATGAGTGGGAAGGAGCTTCTCACAGAGATGGAGAAGAAAGAAGATCCACAATTCTTTGTGGTCAGCAAACCGAAAATTGTCCTGACTAGCACAAGAGTGGACGACTTGCCAAAAGAGATTCAGGAACTGCTGGGAGAGTTCGCTGACATCATAGTGGACGAACTACCTCGTTCGTTGCCACCAATGCGGAGTGTGAGTCATCACATCGACCTCATACCCAGAGCTAGTTTGCCGAATAAGGCTGCGTATAGACTGACGCCACAGGAAAATGAGGAAGTCAAGAAGCAGGTCCAGGAGCTATTGGACAAAGGATTGGTCAGGGAAAGCCTGAGTCCGTGTGTCGTTCCAACAATGCTTAGTCCAAAGAAGGATGGAGGCTGGAGAATGTGCACTGACTCCAGAGCGATTAACAAAATCACCATCAGATACAGATTTCCACTGCCGAGAATGGATGATCTGATGGATTGCCTGAGTGGGGTAAATTACTTTTCAAAGATTGATCTGAAGAGCGGATATCATCAGATTCGCATGAGGGAAGGTGATGAATGGAAGACAACATTCAAAACAAATGAGGGTTTGTATGAATGGCTAGTCATACCGTTTGGTTTGACAAACGCGCCGAGTACATTCATGAGGCTGATGAATGAAGTCCTAAATGAATTCATCGGGAAGTTTGTAGTCATATATCTGGATGATATATTGATCTACAGTAAGACAAAGGATGAACATTTGGAACATCTGGCCATTGTAATGAGAAAGCTACAGCAGGAGAAGCTGTTGATCAACATGAAGAAGTCCTCATTTATGAAGACAGAGCTCATTTATTTGGGTTTTGTTGTTTCAGCAAATGAGTTGAAAATGGATCTGGAAAAGGTGGAAGTGATTAAGAATTGGCCATCACCGAGAAATGTTTTTGAGGTGAGAAGTTTCCATGGACTGGCTAGTTTCTACAGGAAGTTCATTAGAAATTTTAGTGGAATTAGCGCAGCGATGATGGATACGATGAAAAAGAGACACAAGTCTTTTCATTGGACAACAGAGGCTGAGAAAAGCTTCAATCTGTTGAAGCGGAAGATCACAAAGAAACCAGTGTTAGTGTTGCCAGACTTTCAGAAGACATTTCAGGTGAAATGTGATGCAAGCGGATATGCCATAGGAGCGGTCTCGAGTCAGGAGGACAGGCCAGTTGCATATTTCAGCGAGAAGCTGGATGAAGCAAAGCTGAAATAATCCACATATGATAAAGAGTTTTATACCATCATACAAGCATTAAAGAAGTGGAGGCATTACTTGATCCCGAAAGAACTTGTATTGTACAGCGATAATCATGCATTGTAGTTTGTGAGTCAATAGGAGAAGTTGAACCAGAAGCATGCAAAATGGGTAGAGTACATGCAGAATTTCACATTCGTGATCAAACACATTTCAGGAACTGCTAACAAAGTGGCTGATGCTTTGAGCAGAAAATGTTTGTTGCTGCAGGAGTTCCGAGTCAAGACATTGGGTTTTGAGAATCTGAAGGACATGTACACTGGAGATGCAGACTTCGGGGAAGCAAATGAAGTAGCTAAGAATCCCATTCTTAGAGATCGGAGCCCATGGATAGACTACATGATCCAGGAGGGATTTCTATTCAGAGGCAATCAACCGTGTATTCCAGATTGCTCCATGAGGGAGAATCTGCTAAAGGAAAAACACAGCGGGGGCTTAGCAGGTCACTTTGGTCATGATAAAACATTCGCAAAGCTGAGCGAATCGTATTTTTGGCCGGGCATGTGAGCAGATGTCAAGAGGTTTGTTGACAGGTGTCGAATTTGTCAACATTCGAAGGGCCGGAAGAAGAATGTCGGTTTTTATCAGCCATTACCCATACCTGAGAGGCCATGGGAGGCGATCAATATGGATTTTGTATTGGGTTTGCCGAGGATGCAGAGAGGGATTGATTCCATCTTTGTGGTGGTGGACAGGTTCTCGAATATGGCACATTTTATTCCATGTCAGAAGACTAGCGATGCGACTCACATCGCAAACTTGTTTTTCAAAGAGGTTGTTAGAATTCATGGATTGCCGAGAAGCATAGTCTCGGACAGGGACACCAAATTCATAGGTCATTTTTGGAGGATGCTATGGAAGAATCTGGGGACAAATTTGGCTTTTAGTTCAGCTTACCATCCACAAATAGATGGACAGACCGAGGTGGTCAACAGGAGCTTAGGAGACTTGTTGAGAAGCCTGGTGACAAAGCACCATGGCAGTTGGGACAACATATTTCCACAGGCAGAGTTTGCGTATAATGATTCACTGAATCGGAGTATAGGTAAGAGTCCATTTCAGATTGTGTATGGGACACAATCGAGGGGAGTTTCTGAACTCAGGGAGTCAGAACAGACTGCGATTAGCAGTGCAAGTGCAGAAGAGTTCGTTGAAGCGATGAACGAACTTCACAGCAAGGTGAAGCAACGACTACAAGATTCAAATCAGGAGTATAAGCACAGAGCAGATCAACATCGGAGGCAACTTCAATTCGAAGTTGGCGATCTGGTTTTGGCACATCTGAGGAGAGAAAGGTTCCGAAGGGGAACATACAACAAATTAAAAATGAAAAAGATTGGGCCATGCAGAGTCCTGAGGAGATTTGGAGAAAATGCTTATGAAATTGAGTTGCCGGATGGCATCGGGATATCTCCGATATTTAATGTTTCAGAGTTATACCCATATAGGGCTGGAGAAGCAAAGGCTGGAACTGAAGAACCAGTGATCCAATGGCAGAAGAAATTACCAGTTGCAGAGAAGCAACATATGGAGTGCATACTAGAGAAGCGAGTGGAAAAGAAGACCAGGCGAAAGCAGTATTTTGAATATCTGGTCAAGTGGAAGAATCACCCAGTGGAGGATGCCAGCTGGGAGACTGAAGCAATGATACAAAAGCATGGACAGACCGTGCAGGAGCTCATGGACAGGAGCCCATGAAAATTTTCAAGCCGAGGAGTATGATGCAGGAGCATCGCTCACTCATCAAGCGAGCCAGCACATTGAGAGGAAATAGCTGGACAACGCCAGCATGCATTTTGAAATACTTTGGAAGTATTGCACCGTCCTTTAAATGAAGTCATTTATAAAGAAGTGCACTTGTATTGTAAAGGGGACCTTGAGCCTTTAAGCTCTCTTCCTTAGTAGGTAGGAAGACATTTAATAGATTTAATGCAGGTAGATAGATGTTTAAGTCTAGATTAGACAGTTTCAATTTCGAGAGGGAAAACGGATATAGACACCCTCCTTTGTACATAGTAACATTATTCAGATTCAAGCATTCATGAGCAAGGAGAGAGAGAAAGCGGAGAATTTGTGAAGAATACCCATGTACAAATGTTTTTGAATTAATAGAAGAGAGTCTTTGATTCAATTTCATGACTGGTGTTGTTTTCTCTGTGTATGTTGTTTATGTGTTCATGAATGTTTGTTTTCTGGTCATGCATTTGCTTTGAATATGWTGTGCATATGATTTCATGGGTTTTTAACTGAGGTCTGAGAGAGAAGAGAATAAGTTTCAATTGTTTCTCTGTCTGAGCCAGGAGATTCCTGCATAGAGTGCAGTTGAATTCATCCGCATAGAGTGCGTTGATGAGGCTCGATAGTTAAACCCTTATTCTCATTCACCCAGAAGTTGAAGTGGGTTGGTAGAGTCGTGCAGGAGAAGTGCAGGCTGAACTTGAAGTCTCAGTGGCTAGTCTGAGCAAAAGAAGGCAGAGACTGTTGTTGCCAGAGGTGCACAGAGTCTGAAAGACTCAACACTAGGGGAGTTGTTGAAGATCGAGCACGACTAGGGTGTGCAAAGTCTCTGAAGGATTCAGAGTTGACAAGCTCAGGAGGGATAGTCCCTTCGTGATACTGCGGAGACGGACCCAGGAGAAGGTTCGAATAGGAAGGAGCTTTAGAGCGGAAGAATTCCTCAAGGAGGAGGAATAGACAGCCAGATCTCGCAGGAGGAGATTCACGAAGTCCCGCCTACCATCAGATCTTGGAGAAGTTGCGCGGGATTTAGCCCTTAGGCGCACGAGGAGTCCAAGAGCCATCAGAAATTCAACTCATCGGGATATCGGAGGTTCCGTGGTCGTGGTACTTTTGAAAACCGAAATCGCGAGTTGCGATTTCCTGAAGATATTTGGACCGTGGATCCCGAGCTGGACACATGTCTGAAATCCGGAGAAATCGGGGTTCGACATTCGGGATTTTCCAGTGCCAAGGGATTGCGACCTGTGAAATCGCGATCACGCGATTCCTGATAGAGCGGAGAAAAGGTGACATGGCAAGGAGAGAGCGCACGTACGTATCAAAGTTCGGGGTTCGGATATTTGTGGTGCAAGTGAACCGTGGCATCGCGTGTGCCGATTTCCCGATAGGGAAATCCCCGACAGGAATGGAGAGCGTTGACATTCAGAACCATCGGGTTTCGAGGTTTTGGGTAGCATGAGGAATGTGCTCGCTAGTTTCGCGATATCGCTAGACCCGATTTCCCGATAAGTCAAAGTGAGATCACGGAGAGGATTATGCAGGTATTAAGGGGTCCCGATAAGGGATCAGAAGAACCTTGAAGTTCTTCAGGCCTAGGATAAAGGAAGGTCCTGGTGGGAGTGGACGTGCCTAGGGTGGCGCATTTGCATCACAGTAGAGTCATCAAAGGGAAGATGAAAATAGTTGTCATCTAAGAAATGAAAACTATCCATATACCAATCATAAACATCATCCTCAAAATTATTCCAAGCATGTGCTTCTTGATTATATTCATCCTTTATGTCTTGCATAATGTATCGTTGTTGCATTGCAAGTGTGATCGCTTGAAGATTTTGAATACTTGTCTCAAACTTTTGTTTAATTTCCATGAGAAGTTGAATATCCATTGGAAATACAACATATAATAAACCAAAATAAATTTATTAAAATTATCTATCCAATGGCACTGATATGGTATCAATATGAGCACTCTGTGAAAAATTATGATCTTTGCAATCCTGCCGCCGTCACAAAAAAAACCCCAAAATGGTTGACTTTAATTCAATGATATCTTCACTTTTGGAGCTCCGATTTGGATGATTTGTTGTTTTGATATTGGGTGAAATTGTGAGAGGAGCACAGATATGTAATTTTTTTGTGCAAATTCGGCCCCAAGTGTTACTAAAATCAGAAAAATTTCACGTCCGTCCATGGAAAAAAGACAAACTTTGCAGATTTTAAAATGTTGATAACTCCACTTACTAGACTCTATTTTGGACGATTTATTTTTTAAGTTGGGTGTTTTTCTAAGAGGAATTCATATATACAACCAGTTTCTACAAATTTTTCACTGAAATCTAATGAATGGCCTCTACTATTATCACTATGGGCCCTCCGACCCCCCACTACATCTCTAGCTACCTAACATTCCATCCCCCTTATGAAAGTGTTTTCCTCAACACTTGATGTACAACCATATAACATGGTCCCATGGATAAGTGTGGACTATAATGCTGCAGTAATCTAGAGAAATAGGGTCCCATGGAGAAATGAAATCCACCATGCTGAAGTAGCCCAACCACCATTGTAAACTGAGGTCCCATGTCCAAGTGCACATGCGAACTCCACACGGAAGATATTGGAACCCAATAACCAACTGAAAATGATGCTCCAAATATTGACACATGTTATATGGATACAAATATGTAGAACTGACCAAAACTTTATCCACTACTACTAGAGAATAATATAACTAAAGAAGAGTGTGCATATAAATCTCTTGTCTACTCTCGAGGATGTGCTGTATAGAAGGTGCAGTAGATTCATCAAAGAGAAGATGAAAATAGTTGTCATCCAAGAAATGAAAACTATCCATATACCAATCATAAAAAGAATCCTCAAAATTATTCCAATCACATGATTCTTGATTATATTCATCCTTGATGTCGTGCATAATGTATCATTGTTGCATTGCAAGTGTGATCGCTTGAAGATTTTGAATACATGTCTCAAACTTCCATTTAATTTCCATGAGAAGTTGAATATCCATTAATACAACATATAATATACCAAAATAAAGATATTAAAATTATCTATCCAATGGCACTAATCTGATATCAATTTGAGCACTCTGTGAAAAAGTATGATCTTTGCAATCCTGTCGCCATCACGAAACCCCCCCAAAAATGGTTGGTTTTAAATCAATGATATATTCACTTCTGGATCTCCGATTTGGACGATTTGTTTGTTTGAAATTGGGTGAAATTGAGAGAGGAACACCTGTATGTAATTTTTTTGTGTAAGTTCGGCCCTAGGTGTTATCGAAATCAGAAACATTGCATGACCATCAATGGAAAAACCCCTGAAAATTTGCCGATTTTAAAATGTTGATAACTCCACTTCCCAGACTCTGTTTTGGACGATTTTTTTTTTTTTAACTTGTATGTTTTTCTGAGAGGAAATCATATATACAACTAGTTTCTGCAATTTTTCACTAAAATATAAAGAAATTGTCTAGAATGTCGCGATATTGTTTTTTCTTCTCTGAAAAATTAAATCTGCAAAAAAATAAAAATATTTGCCCACAATGTCTGCCAGGGAAAGTGCTTTGATAAAATTTGTTAAAAACCAAAACATTGCATACAAAAACACCATGAATATTCAGAGAAAAATATAGAATAACCACACTTTTATCCATGGTTTATCCATCACATACATCCTTAGCATATCATCAATTAGCTAGTTGACCTTCTTTGTTTTCCCATATGAATTTGAATGATATGTTGTGCTAAAGTTCAGATTTGTCCCAAATCCTTTGAATAATCCCTTCCAAAAGTTTGATGTGAACTTGTGATCCACGTCAGAAACAATTTCCTTAGGCACACCTAGAAGCTTGATAGTTTCCCTTATATAAATATCATAAATGTTAGTTTCCTTGTGAGTTAGCTTCACTGGAATAAAACGAGCAACTTTAGTAAGCTTATGCACCACCACTGTGATGGAATCATGTTGCTTGGCTATTTTGGCTAGCTTGGTGATGAAATCAATTCTCACCACTTCCCATTTCCACTCAGGAATGGACAATTGTTGTATCAAACCAAATGGATGTCTATGCTTAGCCTTGACCTTTTGACATTCTAGACATATAACAATGTAATCAACCACCTCCTTCATGCAAGACCAAAAATATTGACTCATTACAACTGCAATTGTCTTTTGGTATCCCAGGTGCCTGACATAAGGCACATTATGCATCTCTTTCAACACCACAATTTTCAACTCCTGAAAAATTAGGCACATAAACTCTGCCTATTTACATGAGGATTCCTTGCTGTAATTTTTCCTTTGTCTCCATATAATGATGATCTAATTTTTCATCTTCTAAAATTCAATCTTTTAAATAATATCTATACATGCTAATGGCTATAACATGTATCTCATGCATCCTCCTGCTGAGTGCATCAACCTCCTTGTTCTCTTTTCCTTTAATATGCTTTATCTCAAATTCATATTCACTGAGGAATTCCAGTTGTCTACTTTGTTTTGCATTCAAAATTGGTTGTCCAAATAAACATTTCAGGCCACTATGGCCTGTCCTCAACTCAAATCACTTTCCCACGAGTTAATGTATCTACATATTCAAGGCATGCACTCTGGATGCCAATTCCAAATCATGAGTGGCATAATGTCTCTCATGCTCCTTTAACTTTCTTGACTCATAACATATCACATGACCATTTTGACTAAGGACTCCACCAATTCCTTCCTTGCATGCACCAATGCAGACAATGAAATCTTCATTAAGATTAACAATCCTCAATATTGTTGTACTTGTCAGTAAGCTCTTCAAGTGCTGAAAAGTTTTGTCACAATCAGGGGACCATTCAAATATAACACCCTTATTTTGCAACAATGTGATTTGGTGTGCAATTTTTGAGAAGCCCTAAATAAATATTCTATAATAGC
The DNA here is from genome assembly GCA_010110895.2 of Picea sitchensis. Lineage (NCBI taxonomy): Eukaryota > Viridiplantae > Streptophyta > Pinopsida > Pinales > Pinaceae > Picea > Picea sitchensis. The sequence continues at coordinate 76,573 of SNQJ01S0012580.1, read as the reverse complement.
TTGCAAACCCCATGAAATATCTCATGTATGAAACATTCTTTGGTATGGTCCATCCCTCAATGGATTTTATCTTTTATGAATCCATTTCTATCCCTTCCTCTGAAATGATATGACCCAAATAATGTATCTTCCTCTGATAGAATGAGAACTTGCTCAACTTTGGATATAGATGGTGCTCCCTCAATACTTGTAGCACCATCTTAAAGTGTTTCTCATGCTCTTCTTCGGAGTTGGAGTAAATAAGTATGTCATTCAAGAAGATAATGACAAACGTATCGAAGTAATTTCTAAAAATAACATTTATTAAACACATAAACACAATTGGTGCATTTGATAACCCAAATGGCACCATTGTAAATTCATAATGGCCATACCTTGTTCTAAAGGTTGTCTTGCTTATATATTCTTCTTTGATTCTTACCTGATGATACCCTAATCTGAGTTCAATATTGGATAATATTCTTACATCCATAAAATGATCGAAAATATCATCTATCCTTGGCAAAGGTTACTTTTTCTTCACAGTCGCCTTATTTAGCTTCCCGAAGTCAATGTAAAGCCTCAAGGTACCATCCTTCTTTTTCACAAAAAATATTGGGGCACCCCAATTTATCACACTTGGGAACATATATCCCTTATTCAACAACTCCTCAATATGTATTTGCAACTCCTTCAAATATCATGTACTCATCCTATACAAAGTCTTAGACACTGGGGCTGCTCCAGGCATCAAATTGATAGAGAAATCAGTATCTCGCTTTGTGGTAACCCCGATATTTTTCCAAATACATCCTCAAAATCTTTCAAGAATACACAGTCTTCAATGCTTGGCACTTTATCCTTGGGTGTCTCTTCCATATGTGCTACAAATATTTGGCATCCTTTCCTAAATATTTTCTTCAGCTGCAAGGCTGAAACGTCTCTGATAGTTACTGCCCTTGGAATACGCTAAACTATTCTCAAGTTCCCTTCCTCATCCAAGAAATTAAATGCATTCTTGTAACAATCTAGGAAAACATGATGCTTGTCCAACCAATCCATACCAATTAGGAAATCATATGAACTCAATGGTATGATATTCAAATATTCCCTTATGAATAGTCCCTTCATGTCCTCTAGACATTATTTAACCATCTCATTAATTCTTCCTTGATCTCATGTAGCTAGCTACACCAACCAAGATTTCCCAATCTTGCTTCTTGGAAAATGAAATCTTTCCACCATCTTAGGATATAGATAACTATGATTAGCTCCTAAATCAATTAAACTAGAAATGGGTTGGTCATTGATATTACCTTCCACTTCAATCATATGAGACTTAAAATTATCTTGCTTGTTATATAGGGATGCATATATCCTCAACATGTTTCTTCCCATGTCCTCCACTATATCAACTTGTTGTACTTTATGAACATTCCTCAGTTTTTTGTCTCTGTGAGGGAAATCTCTGTGCATATTCTCTCCTTCATAACCCTAACATTTAATAGGTTGTTTCCTTGATCTTTTCCCCATTGTTTCTATCATTCTGGGCCCATTGGAATCTAGCTATCCTTGAGTATTATTTTTTAATAATGGTGTCTTGGTCCCCTTCTTCCTCTAATCCATCTTTTCTTTCTTCTTGTCTTGCCAACCGTTTTGGAAATTTGGTATTCGTCTATGCTTATCATAGAGGAATTTATCTCTCCTTATAGTTTCCTCCAATGTATTCGGATCATCATACTATATCTTATCACTAAAATTTGATGGTATCCCACTCAGGTACCTTTGAATATTGACTTGTTCATCCTTGATGAAATCAACATATTTCAACATCTCTAGGAATCTCCTCTCATACTCATCCATGGTCATACTCCCAAGCTAGACTTTGAAGAACTCCTTCATCATCCTATAATAATAACATTTGGTTAAGTAATTCTTTTGAAAATAACTTTTGAACTCACCTCAATTAACCTTGTTCTCATCAATGTGTTTCAATTGCACAAACTGGTCCCATCACAAGTCTCTGCATCCTCATCTTTCTTTTGCTCACCATCAAAGGTAATAGGCTTTATCTTATTCATTTATCCTTGTAGTTCATATACCCCCTGACATCCTCTTATGCCTTATGACATGAGATAATATGGACTATTGTGTTCTATTCTAACCAAGTGTCTTGGTGAGTGATGATGGTGTCTACCAACACTTTCTAATTCTCCTCTTTTGGCATGATATCTATGACTTCTTGACTTGCTTGATTCTGTCTCCTTGTCCATTTTCTTCTCTATTCTATCCAAGATATTCAATTACTTGATTTTCAAGCCATATTCCAACTCCTTGGATTTCATAAGCCTCTCATTATCAAATTTATAACTATATACATCTCTTTGCAAACTCTTTATAGTCTCCACCAAATTTATACTTTATTCCTTGCCTTCTCCATGCCCATTGGATTATCTCCCTGCTTTACCCATGCTCACACACAACCCCCTGACTTCATACTCATGGATATAAGTCTTCTATTCCTCTTCCATGCCTATGGTCCTCACGTTGATCCTTTTCTATTCTATTTTCCCTTATCTCTACAAAATGTGCATGCAATAGGATTTGTTAGACCATAATAATTTAACAAAACTACCATTTTATGCACCATTCTACCTTTTAAATACACTAGTATTATTATTTTTGATTTATTGTGAGTTATGAATTTCAATTCACATATATGTTTGAGTACCTAGACTCCTCTATCCAATACATTTCAAATGACTACTTTCTTGCTCAATTCTGAATCTTGAGTAGAAATTTATGGCCATTTAATTTACCCATTTTCTCCTTTTGCACACCTTTCAACTAGGTGCACTTTTAGCTATGTCATGCATCCTTTACACTGGATCCTTTGGATTTTTGATGTGAGGTCAATTGGGTTCCTTCATGACCCTATTTTGAACAATTTGTTATTTTTCACCTTCATCTGAGCTCTGGGATGTTAGTTACATCCCGTTGAAGTTTTGGTTAATTTACTCCTTTTAGCACATAATTCTACAGGTTCCTTCTACCATCTCCTGTGCATATTTGAATGCCTATATTATGAATCTAAATCCATTATTATCGTCTATGGATCAATATAATTCTGTACATTGGTCATGTTCCCCAATCCAATTCTCAAGTAGGAAAATATGGCCTCCAGAGTGAACCACTGCCCAAAAATTATCTTGCACAGTTTGGCCTATATTTGCCTCATACATGCTCCATTTGATGAGCAATTTATCTTATTAGAAGTCTCTCTCTAAGCCCTATAATTTTAGATGTATAAACTCTATGTCTTGGAGTGAAATACAATTTTGTAAAAAAATGACTTTTAAAAATTCCATTTAGGCCTCTGAAAATGGCTTGTAACTTATTCACTTAGGAATCACTATATATTTTTGGCAATTTTTTATTGTTTCTAAGAATTTTAGCCGACTGGGATGAAAACATGGTTGCCCAGGTCCACATGGAACCTCTATGTGGAACCATGTCAGTATTTGATTGTGATAACCTTCCTCGTCAACCTCAATATTCCTCCTATCTCCCCTCTATCTCCTTTTTCCTTCCTTACCTCTGCTGGCACCCATTACTATATTTTTTAGGCCCACATCCTGTAGTTTTCCATATGACATATATTTATTGGGTTGTCAGAATGGGTGGGCCCCATACCTCACCCATTATCCATGGAACACAAAGTTTATCACACGATTAATCTAACGACGAAGGATTAGAGGGGGTCAACAACGATTGACTGTCGCCATTGCATTGCCCCCCCATCCCAACCTACCAAACGTTAAAAAAGTGAGGACAATCCATGATGGAAATCATCGGTTTCCCACTGGGTGATGTGTCAACATCCTATTGTAACACAAAATCCCCTTTGTGGTTTCCAAAACAACCATGGGAGCCCTCACTACAGGGTTCTGCAAGTATGGAGTCAGGGTTCTACAGGCATGCAAGTAGCTTGCCACATCAACTCCACCCCACCTACCACCTTTTTCCACATCTACTACTGTTGTCACCATGTACCTACCACCATGGACATACCAGTGTGTCAGTACACATCACCCCTCTTCCACATCATCTGACACATGGACCCCATGTCATGATGACATCACTATACGGAAAAATACCCAAATTTATCCAATTTCTCCAAACTTAAAAAAATTTCTAATTCTCCAATTATGCCCAAAATTGGTGTTTCTTCCTATGACCTCCATTGAAGTTATAAACTAAGTTGAATACACCCAATTTTGGACCTGTGATCATCCATTCAACGTATGAACATGGAATTTGACCCTCCTTTGTCAAATTCCCCATAAATTTCAATGCAGAATTTGGGGATTTTTCCCAATTTCACCCAATTCCACCATGGCTATATTGTAACTTCCAAATTTCACCCAATTACAACCCAAAAATTACTAGTAAAGGATTAAATTGTTGATTTTTAATTCTTGGGTTCAATTCCATCGAATTACCAATTAATTCTTCACAAATTTCTTTGCGGTAATTTCAACAAATAGTTTGTAGATATCTCTTTTTGACATTCTGGCAGACAGTTTGCATGCACACTCTACAAATTTAACTTCTATGCTCTATCTTTGGCCCATGCGGGCTTAATGTTGAAACTTGATATATGATACCATGTTGTAGCATCCCTAGCCCCAAGTTTGGCAATGACACACTAAATTTATGCCTATGATGCCAATTAATTAAAATTATAATCTTCTACATCTGAACAAAGATGCATTTCTAACAACAGTAATTACAAACATAATTATAACAAGAAACCCATAACATAAATATCATAAATAATCACACCATAATTAAAACAAACACATAGAAGGCACTTATCTTTGTAAATAAATCACCAACTACATGCAAGCCTTAGTCTTTCCTCCCAACCATAAACTATGTTGCCCATAATCTCTAGTAGTAGGTCACCCTCGAGTTGGGGATACAAACTCCACTTGGGTCCTAAACCAATTTAAATTCTAATAAACGCAATAACCCTTAGGTTAGGGCACCAACTGATGAAACTAGGCTACAACCTCTCATTCCCCACAACATGTCCCACCCCAGGAAGTGTGCCCCTTCTATTCTCAACAATCCTTTGGTTGCCCCACTTCCCTTTTGGGGCTTCAACAACAGGCTAGACAGAAATTGTCAGAGCTCTGTAGCTACTGCCAACTTCCAGGGAACAATTCCCAACATTTCTCTCAACTAGAGAGAATGTTCATGGGCTTGACATCATACTTCTTCAATATGCACACAGATCAAATAACCTTCTTTTTCCGCTCAGACCTCCAATGAAGCTTTGGTTACAAGTTGCTGCAAAAGTTCCTAAGTATATGTATGGATATGAATGGTAGAGTGAATGTATGGCTAGAGTAAATTCCTCAATCATGAGTGAATGCATGGAAAATCTACTAAGTTCTCACTTTTTCTATGCATGTTCCCAACTTGACACTTTTCATGTTGGTAACTACATGGTCCCCACCTGGTTATACATTCCTCCTACTTAGGAACTTAGGATAGATATGAATATATATATCCCATAAATGATACTTTAGGAAATATTGTTATAATATTTCCTTGTCTTAAGCCCCCCTTGTCTTAGCCCCTCTTCATAGACCCTTAGCCCCCTTTCCCTCTAGTGGATTTTTATCCCCCCCATACTCTTTTGTCTAGTTGGTCTACAATAATGATTTATTTTTATTAATATCTGAGTGTGATTACATATTAAAATGATAGGATCTCTGGCCTTTTAGCATTCTATCTCTCCATCCTAATAACCACATAGACACTCTGGCCTCAAAACATATTTATGATGGCACTCTAGCCCAAAATATCTTGGTTGACCAGCCTATATGTACATTTACAATTGAGGTTCATCCCAGGGGTGTTACAATGGCAACCAACATCCACCTAGATCAATCATCACCTCTTAGGAAGCAATTTTCCCCATTGCATCAAGTTTTGTTGAATCTGAATATGACTCCCGGTGAGCCACTTTCCCCGGTGAAGGAGCTACCCTTATTTAATGACCCATAGAGTTGGATGTTCTACTGGTAGGTTCCCTTCATCTTGGTGTCCATGATTTGGTCAATTATCACGTTCTCAACGCAATCATGATTCACTTTTTTTCAAGCCAAGGGCTTGTCCACCTTTGGGGTGTCCAAGAGAGGTGAAAAATATGGTCGAAGAAACTCCACATTAAATAAAATGTGCAATCCAAGGAATAGGGGAACAATTATCCCAAAATAATTATCATCCATATCCTTGGTGATGGTGCAAGGCCCATATTATACTAGGAAGAGCTTCCAATGGGGTCTGATGAGATGTTTTTTCATAATGATACCTTATCTCCCACCTAAAACTTGTGTGAAACCCAATGTCGATCATGGCATTGCATGTACTTGGCATTGGATTTATAAAAAATATCATGAAAATGTTTTTGGACATGCTACACCCTTTCAAAAAAATGGATACTCTAATAGCTCAAGTCTAAACATGGGAGGATTCTTCCTATGTAAATTCAATGGGCATGTTCGATTAATCTTGACTCAATCATGGATGGGTTTACTGTTGGTGGGTTATGAGCCCATAATATTGGGAAACCCATGGTATTAGCATGTGACAAATCCTATTTAAAGGTTTAAGGAATTCCGTTGTAAAATTCCTTGAGTGACCTGTCCTTTGGCCATCTTGGCTAGACTGGACAAGGTCAATGATGACATAAATTTGAAAGTCAAATTTCTTAGTAAAATATTTCCAAGGTTAAAACCTATAACATTTTGTTGTTTCTTTGTGATTTTTGATGTTTCTTATCTCAATTGGGTCTTACATTTAGTATCATAGGAAGGAAAATATAGTCTCTAGCTAGAGTGGTTTCATGATGGGAGCCATAATGAGGCAAGTAGGTTCTTCGAGTGTCACATGCTCAGACATGAAATGGTAAGAATTCATTTTAGATTTCTAAATTAATCACATGTAAATGGACATATGGTTGTTATAAGTATTTTGGCATGTACCCTTGCTTTGATGAATCATAGGTGATAGGGGGCACATTATATTCTCAAAAACCCAATTAATGCACTTTGAAGGGGATATATGGCTATTCCAAGTCAAGTTTAAAGTGGGAAATTTTTGGTTAATATTGACTCTGTCATTGATGGATTTACTATTGGTGGCTTATGGGCCCATGTTGTTTCTCCATGGTATTAACATGCAATGAAGCCTATTTAAAGGATTAAAGAACTCCATTGTAGAGTTCCTTGAGTGGCCCATTCATTTTTCGGCTTGGCTAGATTGGCCAACATCAATGAAACATCTTTGAAAGTTGGTTTTCCCGATAAATAGGTTCTAGGGTAAAAAATATATTTCATTTTATGACTTCTTTATGATTCTTGATGTTACTTTTATTGCTATGGGGTTTTACATTTGGTATCAACTTTTCTTCTTAACAAACCAAGTCCCAATATATAAGTATGTTTTAAAATCTTGATTGGGAAATTTAATGGTCAAAGATTTGAGTTATGGAAGCTCAATATGGAGGAACTTGTTGTATACAAAGAAGAGTGAGTCAGTGTGGATCATAGTATTGAATCTATGGGTATGGAAACAACAAACTAGATGAATTTGGATAGGAAGGAAAAGATTACAATCTAGTTGTGTCTTTCATATTCAATGTTACTGAATGTCTTAGGAGAACCTATAGATAAGGAATTATGGGATATGTTAGGGACTTTTTGTCATTCTAAGTCCCTAGTAAAAAAAAATTTCCTTAGAAAGAAGTTATACCTCCTAAGGATGAATGATGGAGACTCCATGACATAGCAACTGAATTCCTTTAACACTATGATAAGTCAATTGTTGTTTGTAGATATTAAAGTTTCCAATGAAGATAAGTGAATGGTTTTCTACTTTATTTTTTAGATCAATGGGATAGTCTAGTTGTAGCTATTGTGAGTAATGCAACCACATGAAATTTTACTGTAACTAATGGGAGTAAGTCAATTTTTATCTACAGATATCAAAATTTGTGATGCAAATAAGTGAATTAGTTTATTGTGTTCTTTTCTAGATCCATGGGATAGTGTGTTTGTATCTATTGGGACTAATACAACCACATTAAATTTTGATGATGTGGTTGTATCCTTGCTATCAAAAGAAATGACCTAGGAAACCATGGATAGTTAGAGAACATATTCCTTATATGTAAGAGGTCATTCCCAAGATAGAAATAAAAATAAGTCTTCAAGGGGGGCAAAGCTAGATATAGAGAATGTTGGGTTAATCTTGACTTGGTCATAGAGTGGTTAGGTTAACCTTGACATAATTAATGATAGGATTACCATTCATGGTTTATGGGCCCATGTTATTGGACGACCCATGGTATTTTCCTATTGCATTACATATGATGAAGCCTATTTAATGTCTTGGAATACTCCATTGGAAAATGCCTCAAGTGACCTATTTTTGTCTAGATTGGAAAAATAATAATAAATATCTATTTGGGTGTTGGTTTTCCTAGTTAACGATTTCTAGGGTAAACATTATCTCTATGTGTTTGTTTGTGTTTATGTTTCTCATATTTTTGTGTTATTTCTCTCTTTTAATTTTAACATATGGCATTAGAACCTGAAGATATGGAACTATATCATCGAGAGTGGCTTGTGTGTTGTGTGTTGATATTACAGTATAGGTGGAGCTCTTAGAGGAAAATGCATGACAAATTCCATTTCAATGAGAATGGAATTGCTAAAATTGTCATTAAATCATATTTCCTATGAAAAATATAGATGTTTGATGATTTATTTTTGCACGGTGCATGTGTGTACCATATTTAGTGTGCAATTAATGGTTGTAGATTTTCTGCGATTTAATGGCATCTAGGTCCTTTATGAAGTAACTATGGTGGACCTACTATTGCGCCTCTTTCGTCACCTTGGTGAGAAAAATAGAGGTTCTTGCAAGCTCAGTTGGGTCTGCTGAGCAGGATAGCTGCAAGGAAAAGAGTTAGGGAAAGAAAATAAAAACTACAATTAAGAATTAAACTAAGAGATGCAATAAAAACTAAATTCATGAGCATAGGGACATAGAAACAAAAAGAACCATAAGACCCATGTCACCAATGTTTGAGGCTGATCTATTAGTGAAAACAAAGCACCAAGAAGAAAGGGGACTATGAGTCCCTTCTTCCTCCAAGGGAGGGCTCTTGGACCCCCACTAGCTAGCTCTTCTTACAACAAACAAAAATGGAAAATGGTGATGAAAGAACTCTTTACAAATCCACTCAATGGGTGAGGTGGATTGTCCAATGCTATGGTGCCAATATGCTCTTGACAAGGATGGATTCCTCAAGACAATAGAGGCAGCATAACATTACTTTGAATTCCTTGAAAAAATGAGGTGCATCCATGGATTTTTATAGCATTGCTTTGGGTTATTGTTTAACTGCTTTGTAGTGTGAAAAGAGGCCATTTAGGGCATTCCTAGGTCTTTGACTAGCCCACCAGTTGGATCTAGTCCAGATTTGAGGGTCAAATCGGCTTGGGAGATGAACCATAAGTGGGTGGGAGGCCGAACACTCTCACAAATGCATCGTTTAGCAGGTGCACATCATTTTGCGATAATAATCGTGCATCGTGCACCTGTGCACGATTTCTGCGTTCCTGTTATGCGCATGCACGCGCACGCCCAATGTCTGCATAGCGCTCTTCAAATTTTCACTACTTTGTATAGTTTTTAACCTTTTTTGAATGCTGTGGTATTAATTCACGTCCATGAATGACTTCATCACTCTTTGACGATGGTGAGTTCTTGTAAGCATGTGCGGACGAAATTTCAGTGATAACAGATGCCCCCTGATGGATGAGGTTAGGAGCATACGTATAGCCAGAATCCTTCAATGTTTCTTCTACTGAGAATGTTTTTGTAAGAGAGAGCAATAGTGGGATCGTCCAGAGTGATCTATTGGAGGGGAAAAGGAACCGGTAGGACCCGACCTTCCATGAGGTGTGTAAAATATAAAACTATGTACAAATGAGGCGGGCATGCCCCATGTTCGTGTCATGTAACTCTGAAAAAAGATGACTAAAGTGTTGGTGTAGACAACTGCAACGCCCTCGGGGGTGGTTGTGATAAATGCAGAAGACAATTCTGCAAATGAACATACTCTGAATAGTAGGCAGTGATCACGGTAATAAGTAGCAGCGATTATGTGGGCATTGATAGCCCAACCAAGTTCAGAGGTCTTCGGCAAATGAGAGAAATAACTGCAATAGTCGCAAAGTAAGACCCACCATAACATGAGAAAGTGTTGGCATCGAATGTTATGGGGGTCAACGATAACAGGGAGCAATGGTGTTTCACCCTGTTCCATCTGAGATCTCTCATTAAGTGGATAATGAGAATCAAGATACTGTTTCCCTTTTGGAAACTGTGCTGATGTCGACAGAAAAGGGAACGCGACTCCCAGAAGAAAATGGCTTCGTGAAATCTATTGAGGTGAGGAAGTGGCAGAGGTACATGGATGAAGTCAAGATGTGGGAAGACTCAAGACTAACCTTGGTTGGAGTATGTGTGAGAAAAAGTGGCCGCAATCGTTCAACAAGGTCGAGTGTCAGGGGGACGACAAGACCGGGGATAAGTTGTGCCAGAGGCGGGACAAGGTGAATCAATTTAGAGGGCAGAGGTAAGTGACCTGTAGGGTACTCTGAAGATACAGACGATGCCGATAAGGGTAGATGAGAAGTAGTGCTCCAACCAAGGGTGACATGGGTTGCGGTGGGCCAAAAAGAGGGAAGAAGGTCGCCAAAGGTGACGATAAAAAAGGTAATGTAACAATTGGAAATAAAGGATTTTGTACAATAAATAACGAATAATTGGGGAGAAATGTACAAATACAAAAAAGGGTGCCCCAGTGTGATATGGGTGGCCCATGTAGGGCATAATTTTCTCGAAAAACTGAAGAAGGGTGGGGGCCCCATTGGTGAGTTTTTGTATGAGGTAGGTGAAATGAACGTAGGTTTACAGATGGGAAAACTGATTGTGGATGACATGGAGGGTTCATGATGCTGTGGATGTGCAGTCAAAAATAGAACCGTGAAGAGATAATCTGGGAGTCCGTGTGGGAAAGCTAGACTAATGAAGAGAAGGAGTATGTGGTTGATTCGCGACATGATGAAATACTATCGGGACTCCCATCCCTAAAGGGTTTTGAAAAACAACATGAGTTTCAGAAGTGTCAAAAGGTGCTATGAATGGGACAACTCATGTGGGTAAGAATGCTACCAGGTAAGAGTACCGAAGATGCAAATGGATCTTAGAGGCAAATATCAGAGGGTGTGACTGGAAATGTAAGTGTGATACAGAGGGAAAGACTACATGCCAGTGTTGAGTATATACCTAAAGGGGTTGTGACGATGTATGATGATCAAGTACCTGCACACATGAAAACCAAATACCCAACGTGAACAATATCTGAAGAGAATCGAAGATATGAGCATGTATTTGATAAGTGTGAAAATGCGCATGCATACCTGACCAAAGTATGAAAAAATGGTGCCTCGGGGGCTTAGGATGAAAAGAGGCCCAGGGACTGCTGTGATGTAGATGATGGGATGCTAATCCCGTGGCTGAAGATGGATCGATAAATGGACACCGTGGGCTCCCGGAATAGTGAGGGGAATTTTGGCAAAAAGGCCTATATATAGTTGTAGGGCCCACATTGCCACCTCATTTGTACCTGCTGCAATAGTGACTGGATGAGCAGTTTTCGAAGGAGATTTGGAGATTCAGAGAGGACGAGGCATCCAATTGGTGATTAGCGAGCATCACGTTAGTGGTCTAATCATCCTGCATAGAAATAGGATTTCATTTTTAGGGCAGGGGCTGTACGGAGGGCCGTACACAAGGGTTTTGTGGGTGTGGGCCCCACGTGTACAGGAAGTCCGAAAGGAGGCACGCACACCTATGTGCCTGCCCACCAGATAGACATGCATGGGGGCGCAGGTGAAGGAATTAAGGGTGCACACTATGTGCGCGCCTGTCGGTTGTACAACTACGCATTTGTGCACAGCTGTGACATGGACAGGCGCGTACCAGTGCGTGCCTGTGTAGGTAATAGGCACGCTTGAGAGTGCGCCTGTGTAGGTAACAGGCGCGCTTGAGAGCACGCCTATGATGCTAACAAGTGCAGATACGTGTGCGCCTGTGTAGTGAATAGGCACGCATGTGTGCGCGCCTGTGGGTTAAAATAGTCGCGCCTTAGAGGCAAAGTTGATGGGTGTAAAATTGATGTTTGTGATGTTGTTGATGGTCTTGTGGGCTGATATAAGACTCTTTGTTGTGGCTGCAGTTGGACAGTTTTCATGATGCCAGTGGGTTGGCGAGAGCGAGATTGGTCTCAGCTACGAGATGTCGTGGCTATTGAGGAGCCAGGTGTGCGAGTGACTTTAGGAGCCTGTGGGTTGCTAAAGTTCTTTGAGTGCCCATTGATACGGGCACAAGAGTATCTCCTGTAGTTCCTGATCCAGATGTGGAGTCCGGAGCTGCACTACTTCCTTATGCGAGGAGAGAAGATCCCCTTCACTGCGGTGGAGGATGTGTACTTCTTGACTGGGCTCCCGTTCCGGGGT
>SNQJ01S0012580.1:43211-60621 GCA_010110895.2 Picea sitchensis | reverse complement strand
GATGTCTAGGGTTTTTGACATTCTTTTTTATTGTAAAATTCCTTCAGAGCCTCATTGTAACCATCTTCTTGTGAATGAGCACAACCATCACATCTCTTCTCAGAGATAAGCCACCACATTATAGCAAGCTTGTTTTCCACTGCATTTTACAGTTTCAACTTATTTCTTTATTGAATAGAAAACTAGTTTTACTGTATCTCTATTATTTTGTGTTAAGAATCTTTTAATAATTTGTATACATTTCGTTCTTCTCATAAAATCCGGATCAATTTTCTTGGGAATATAGTGGTAAGATAAGTACTTGGTCTATGTAATTGTATTTGGAGTAGGAGGGATGTTGGCAATGAAAGGAGTTGAATGTTCATAGCATCACATGCTTATGCATACAATTGTAACTATTTTTATGGACTTGAAGTTTATCACATGTAAATGGGCACATGGGTGTAAGACCTATTTAGGCATGTGCACACTTGGTTTGGTGGTTCAAAAATATAATGTCTAGATGTATACCTAGGTGATAGGGGGCATGTTTTATTCCCCAAAATATAGTTAATAAACTTTGATGGGAGTAGGTGTTTATCCCAAGTCAAGTTTAAAGGGGGGAATGTTAGATTAATCGTGAATCGGTCATATAATAGTTATTTTAACTTGATACAATTAATGATAGGTTTACCATTAATGGTTTATGGGCCTATGGTATTGGGTAAACCATGGTATTTTCCCATGCTATTGTTGACGTTTGTAACATCAAATATGTACTTCCACATAGGTATCCGTGTCTAGATGTGTGGAATTCATCCAAATCCTTATACCTTAAGAGTTTACTTTAATTAAAGGAATTAAAGTAAAGTGATTTTATTAATTACTTGAGTTATATTAATGAAATTATAAAATTAGCAATAGTTAATAAAATAATATCCATTGATATCAAGTGAGGTGAGAAGTAATATCAACCATCAATCACTTTGGAGATTAGGCTTAGGTTATAACTCAATATTATAAAAGCATGGCAAGGGTGAAGGAGGAGTCACTTGATACGCTTGATACTATTTTTATATAGAGAGAGTTGGATGATGAAGGAATGTGATTCAAGGAGATCTTGGATAGGTGGAGAATGAATTACATATAGAGACCAGGTTAGGGAGAAGAGATAACAGTGGCAACCACAAGTGGGTTTTCAACAAATTGGAGCCACAATAACAGGATCACATCGTTATTGTTGGGGAAAAACACCCTACAGACTAGCAAATAGAGTTCAGACTTTGCATGCAGATATGACCAAATAGAAATTACTTTCTACCTTCATCCCTAGATTTAAATCCCCTTTTCTTAGTAAATGCATGGAAAGATCAACCTACCTTATTACTGACGCTTGATGTCGATCCTCCATTGTGCTTGATTACTTGTTCGCAATACTCCTTCCAAAGTTGACCTGCATCCAAGACAAGCAACAACTATGCATGCATACTACTTATATACTAACGGGTTAGAAATACAAACATATACTGATCAAACTATAAATAGTTCATGAACTCGTACAGGAAAAGCATTTTATTTACTACTTTGAATGAGTCAACTTACAAAAGTTGAGATCGACCACCGCTCCTCGAACCTGATCCTGGGCTCCTCTTCTTCTGTCCTTCAACTGCTTTGCTTTAAATNTTGTTGGGGAAAAACACCCTACAGACTAGCAAATAGAGTTCAGACTTTGCATGCAGATATGACCAAATAGAAATTACTTTCTACCTTCATCCCTAGATTTAAATCCCCTTTTCTTAGTAAATGCATGGAAAGATCAACCTACCTTATTACTGACGCTTGATGTCGATCCTCCATTGTGCTTGATTACTTGTTCGCAATACTCCTTCCAAAGTTGACCTGCATCCAAGACAAGCAACAACTATGCATGCATACTACTTATATACTAACGGGTTAGAAATACAAACATATACTGATCAAACTATAAATAGTTCATGAACTCGTACAGGAAAAGCATTTTATTTACTACTTTGAATGAGTCAACTTACAAAAGTTGAGATCGACCACCGCTCCTCGAACCTGATCCTGGGCTCCTCTTCTTCTGTCCTTCAACTGCTTTGCTTTAAATCTCCTTTGGCACAAGGAAAGGCTAAAGGGTTGGGACAATGGGAATACGTAAATGGGTAGAGTTTCTTTGATATATTTTTCCTCCTCCAAATGGGACTCCTACCCCTTCTTTTATAGGCTAGAAGGAGCTAGGTACTTGGATGAACCCTCGGCCATGCATGGCCGAGAGTTTCAGTTAACTCACCCATAGCTTTTTGTTCCATCGACAACTTTGCTTTTTTCATGCTTTTGTCGGTCCACGTAGGCTGTTTTGGGTCAGCCAGTGTGTACACGTGTGTAGTAATGGATTAGGGCACGTGGGCCTTTATAAAAGAGGATTTTGAAAGAGTTGTTCAGCAGTGCTTTGGCAAAGGAGGGATATGAGTTGGCCTGATGCCAGGTAAGCATGTGTGGTGCAATTTAGGGTTATAACAATCGTATACCCTTTTGATATAGAGAGGGTTAGATCATGAAGGATTTTGATTCAAGGAGATCTTGGAAACATGGAGAAGGAATTCCATATATATATCAGGTTAGGGATAAGAGAGAATAGAGGTAGACACAAGTGAGTTTCATCAAATTGAAACCGCAACAACAGGGTCACAACTTACATATTTTTTTGTACAGTCTTTGAGTACGTGTATGTGGGTTTTAATTGATACAGGAACATATACATGGGTTTTCTTAAGGAAATACACGTACATCCCAAAAAACATGAAAGTTAGACATAGTACAATAGACTAGGAGATTGCTAGGGTTTGCACTTTCTTTCTAAATGTTTTTGTATTTCTCCGTGGGCCATTTTCCTAGTAAGGGAGACCTTGTAAGATTTGAAGTTATTTGATTGATAAGCTTAGTTGATGGGAAGAATACCTTTGTGTATTGTGATTGAGATTTTAGTTTCTAGTATTGCTTCCGCTATATTTATTTGAGTTTATTATTCCATCAAGTGTATTATTTTTTGTGATCTACTAATTTGATTTACAACAAGGAAATAATTAGATAACAAGGTACCTAGGTGTTGGAGTAGGGTAAAATCAAAATGGTTTTAGATATGTCACTTTTAGAGGAGCACTGATCTCAAATTCACAATATTTTATAGCATAGCTATCATATCTTCAAGGAGATCTTAGTATATCCATAACTAGTCAGAAATGAAAGGTCGAATTTCATAGAAACAACAATACTAAGAAAGAACTAGGGTTTTGAAGTCATACATAGTTGTATGCAGGTTACAGAAGGAGAAGTCATGTACATACATGATATTTATTAAGGAAATTCACATACATATGCGAGGTTTAGTGATGGCAAGTGCATACAAGGTCGTACATGTCAGTATAGGGGAACTTTTAGTAGTAGGTTATTTCCAGGGTAGTTTATCAGGTCTAAGGGATGCCATAAGAAAGTATTAGAGTTTAATATAGATTGGATGGAGCATCCGACTTACTATCTTGAAAAGTAAGAGTTACTTTAGTGTTGAAGGAGTATGACCTTTCGGAGTTAGTGGACAAAGTAGTTTTTCCACTGACAGATCTGGTAGCTTTGGAATCTCATGAGAAGAAAGAGATCAAGGTTGAGTAGGTAATTCTAGATTTAGTGAAGGATCAGATAATTAATCACTTATTCAAGAATAATATGGAAAAAGAGATGTTTGATTCCCTGGTAGGATTTTTCCAGAGCACTAACATGAATAAGAACTGTTCGATTACTGAGAGGGGGGGTGAATTAGTAATAGAGCAATTTAATCATTTTTCACCATAAAATGAAAGTGTTATATCAATGTAGAATTATCATCCAATAGTTTCAGAGTAAATAAACAATGAACAAATGAGAAATCACACACATACACAATACACCAATGTTTTATGTGGAAACCCAAGGCGAGAGAAAACCATGGAATGATTTTTCTTATATATCTTTAAAAATTACATTCATTGGAATCACCAACTTCCTTTTTTTTCCAACTGCAACTCGAAGCAGGCTCCAACCCCCTAGTTTCTCAGGATACAACCTTAAGGAAGCTCCAACTCCCCAATTCTCTGGCTACAACCAGAAGGAGGTTACAACCCCCTATGTTCTCTCGATAGACCTAGAAGGTGGCTACAATCACCTGTCCTTGCCCCGCCAAACCACCCTAACATATAAGTATAATGATGGAACCATTGTCACACTATCACTGTGAGATATACTGCTGTAAACCTATACTAATCAACCCGCACCAATCAACTTGCACCAAAAAACCTGTACCAATAACCTGAACCATGCATAAACCTATACCTCAACCTATAATCAACATATACCATAAACAAGTGCATCAACCATGCACCAACCTATACCAAACAACCTGTAGTCAACCTGTACCATAAACAAGTGCATCAATCATGCACCAACCTGTACCTCAACCTGTATCATGAACAAGTGCATCAACCATGCACCAAACCTATACAAATGACATGTCACAAAAACCTGTCCAAACAAACTATCACAACAACCTGTCTCATCAATATTATCAACCAAATCAGATCTACTCACCAATATCAATCACCAAGACAACTCTCAAATATGTGCATCAAACCAGCATAACACAACAACTCATAATCATCACCATGATCAATATGTTCTTCTAATAATACACCAATACAAGTATGCCACATCATCCATAAACCATGTGTCAAAAATGAAACTAACAAGTGCCTCCAACCATGTACCAAGTATGCACCAATCTTGTATCAACTACTCATTAACTATGACTCATCAAGATGTACCAACATCAACAACTATACACCTAATGTATGTGCCAACTCATCAACTACTTGTCTCAACCATGTACCCAACATGTACCTCAACAAAAATCACATAAATATGTAATAGACCTTGTGTATATGATCACATACCTGCAAACCTTCCTTAACTTTAATAACAAGAGGCTAGCATTTTCATCAAACTTTTCTTTAGTCTCACATGACTAGTTTTGGATTAGTCAACAATCCTAACTTGAAATAATCATAACTATGTACCTGCAATGAATAAAGATATGAAAATAGTACACAATATTATTCAATGTGTTTTATTCAATTCCTCCAGGTGTCACTACTTGGAACCTCTCAGAAAAGGATTTATAGAAACATTGACATACCTTGTTGAATTCTGGCTTATTCTAGAGAGAAAACTTGTAGAGCGTGCACCGCATAGAATATTTGTTGTATTGATATGACCAATTTACAAAAAATACTACATACTGTACTATAACCAATAAATTTTGTCTTACTGAATTTGGATCTTTTATGAAGAAGTTATGACGTTTTTACCCAAAACATTTGTTTTAGACTAGTTTCAGGACTAGCCACAAACCCTATTTTCTAGGGAGTGTAGCTCCAAAAATACAATGACCCACAACCTAAAATTCATACCACAGCTACTTGGATATGTTTTCTCAATGGCCTAGAAATTTTATAGTCTGACTCATTCTATAAAAAACTTTATTGGGAAAATGGTGAGATGACCTATAAATAACATACATTATAAAGCATCATCAAAATAATTTATCCTCCCTTGAATTCTGTCCTTCTTTACTTCACATTCTCTCTGAAATTCAGCTTAGATATCCTTTGGTTACCTTAATCACCTTTATATATTAAATATTCTCAAGTGTGATTGAAATGAGAGAGCCTTGCCTCTTATTTATACTTTCATGTATCTTCGTCAAGGGGTTACCTTTTAACTATCTTAACCCACTTTCCTTATTTTAGGGTTAACCAACTTCTAACCACTTGTCCAATTAGTAATTTATCGATTAAATTTATTATTTAAATAATTTATTTTGTATCCACCTTGACTTATAGTACACTCATCACTTCACTTTACCTCAAGTGGTTACCTTCTAACCATCTTAAACCACTTTCCTTATTTTAGGGCTAACCCACTTATATCCACTTGTCAACTTAATAATTTCTCCATTAACTTTATTATTTAAATAATTTATTTTGTATTCAATTTGAATTATAGTACACTCATCACTTCACTTTATTATTTACCTTCTAAAATATCTTAAATCACTTTGACTACTTTGACCTTTTGGGGCTTCAAGCCAACATACGAGGGTCCTCCAAATTCGTAAGGCCATAACTCTCAAATCGTGAGGAGTTATGTAATGTTCCACATACCACCAGAAATGGAATGGCATGTACTATCCATATAGAATAGTCTTAACTACAAATATATCAAAAAACATACCATTATACATCAAACAAACTTGGGTCCATTACCCAAACCCAAGTTCTCCAACTTCGCATGGCCATAACTCTCTAACCGTGAGGAGTCATGTGATGCTCCACATACCACTGGAAATGGACTGACATGTAATCCCCTATAGAATAGTATTACCTTCAAATATATTAAAACTCATACCATTATACATAAAAAAAACATGGGTCCATTACCCAAACCTTTGTTCTACTTTAATTCGGTACCAAAATTTCTCCAAGGGTTGAAATCAATCACTAAGGGTTGACATCAATCTACAATATCACTCTCCAATGGTTGACATCAATGAAAACCAAAAATACTAGTGCAAACCCCCTTCCCTCCAAAGGGATTCTTGACCTCCTGGTCTTGTATCATTTGAATTTCCAAGTCGGAGTGACTCCTTGGGTTTCTGCGGCACCCAGAACTATTCCACCCAAACACACAGGCTCTTTCTGTGAGTGACCACGGATGTGACCATGGGTCTACCTCCTTCACGGTTTCAAATTTTAGGGATATTATGAATCCTTTCTTCACTCCTTCCCAAAGCGCTCAGCTCCGCGTCTCTGAACTTACACCATGCGTCTCCTCAAATCTGTCGGCCCGACAATGGTTCGGATTTTGTGACTCACGAAATTATAGATATTTCATTCACAACCTCCAATATTTCGACTCACGAACTCTTGGATCCCGTCGCCACATGTTCTCCTGTGATCAATGGTCGCGATTGAATCGCCACTTCGGATTTCATGACTTGGCCTTCGTCAAGTTTCCAACTTGTCTATCTACGAAATATTGAAATACTTCGTAGCTATCCTCTGTGTAGTTCTACTAGATCGAATGGTCTGGAATCATTCTTCTCCTTCTGAGAAAAAATATTACACTCACTGACTTCGACAAGAAACTTTGCGGTCTCCTTTCCTTGAAAATTTCCACCACTCTCCCTCCCGAGCTTTCCTTCTATGATTTGTTCCCCTGAAGAACCTCTTTGACAATTATTCGAATTCCTGGCCTATGCACACCTTGCAACAGACTTCACTCCTCACTCACTCCTCTGTGAATGATTTTTCACTCCTTGCGATTGTCGATGCACTCCTTGAAGACATATAACTTATGTTATCTCTTCTGAGATTTTGAACAGAAACAGACTTAGTCACGCACTCGTTCCAGATACTATGCACACCTTGCACTTGCTCAATAGAGAGAACCCATTTGGAACTTATCTATTTTTTACAATAACTCATACATTCAACAACGAAAATGCATTCATGGATTCAAGAACAAAAATAACAAAGAATTGAGAAATAATAGAAAACTCTACCATTCATTCAAATAGATACATCCATACACACATTTGGGACAATATCTCTATTATATTCATTCAACTTAAAAGTGTATACATCCATACATTGTTATTCACTACTCCTTGACCTAAGTAAGATAGTTTCAACTCTTCCTCAGCTCCCCTCTATCCCTGAACAAATTATCAACAACAATTGACAACCACTATCATCAATAACTAACAACAACCCTTACTGGGAAATATTACAAAGATTTATACAAAGGGGCACTCTTCGATCATTCCCTCCAACTACTCTATGATACCTTAAATGGAATTAAAAGATATCAACTTCTTAATTCCTATTACAATAAATGTTGCGTCATACAGATAAGAGCGCATGCTCTCAATATGTACTACGATCTTATCCATAAAACGAAATACATTCCCCCATCAACCTTTTATGATAGTTTAGCCTTCAACATTTAAATACATTTATAACTCAAAAGTTCTATTAGATATCTCATTAATACATTGATCAAATTGAAATTCAAAATATTTCAAAATGTGCACTAGTGCGCCCAGCTATCCTCCATGCTTGTGCTTTGCTGGCGATGCTCCTGCATCATATTACCTTGGCTGAAAAATTCATGGACTCTTGCTCATGAGTTCCTACACTGATATTCCATGGTTCTGGATCTCTTCTTCATTAACCCAACTGACATCTTCCGTTGGTCATCCTTTCCATTTCACCAAGTATTCAAAATACGTCTTCCTTCTGGTCTTCTTTCTAAATCTTTGATCTATGATATTTTCCATATGTGGCTTTTCTTCTATAGGAATCTATTTCTCCCATTGAATTTTCCTTTGATCTTCAGCTCCTTCGGTTCCATCCTCCCTGTAAAGGTACATGTCAGCAATGTTGAATATCGGTGATATACCCACATCTTCTAGCAGCTCTAACTCATAAGCATTCTCTCCAAAATTCCTCAAGATTTTACGTGGCCCTATATTTGTCAACTTCAGCTTATTATATGTTCCCCCCGTCAATATTTCCTTTCTCAAATGTGCTAGAACTTGATCTCCAAATTCAAATTCAAGATTTCTCCTGTGTTGATCAACTCTGCGCTTATACTCACTGTTGGTCTTCTTCAATTACTCCTTGATCTGATTGTGAATTTCCTACATATCTGCAACAAAATCTTCCACTTCCACGCTTTTAAACTCACTTTTCTTTAGATTTTTAATTCTGAAACTCCTCTCGAATTCATTCCATACATGATTTGAAATGGAATTTTCCTAGTGCTTCTGTTCACTGAGTTATTATATGCAAACTTGGCTTGCGCTAGAATTTGATCCCACTGACTATGGTGTTCAATGACCAAAATCCTTAGCAAATCCCCTAGGCTTCTATTCACCACCTCGGTCTATCCATCTATTTGTGGATGATATGCATAACTAAAACATAGTTATGTCCCCAAATGTTTCCACAACGTCCTCCAGAAATGACCAACAAACTTGGTATCCCTGTCTGAAACTATACTGCTAGGCAATCCATGGAGTCTCACAATCTCCTTGAAAAACAAGTTTGCAGCATGTGTTACATCATTGGTCTTCTCACATGGGATAAAGCGTGCCATCTTCAAAAACCTATCCACCACCACAAATATGGAATCATTTCCTCTTTGTGTTCTTGGCAATCTCATTACAAAATCCATTCTTATCGCATCCCAAGGCCTCTCTAGAATAGAAAATGGCTGATACAATCCATTGTTCTGTTTCTTCCCCTTGGCGTACTGACAAATGTTACAGTTGTTCACAAATTTCTTCACCTCCGCTCTCATACCTGGCCAATAATATGAACTGGCTACTTGAGAAAATGTTTTGTCATGGCCGAAGTGTCTGGCTAGACCTACGCTATGATTTTCCTTCAACAAATTCTCCCTCATCGAGCATCTGGGTATACACAACTGACATCCTTTGAACAACAACCTATCCTGAATCAGATATTTATCTCACTAGCTTCTGTCTCTGAGCACAGGATTTTAACATGCTTCATATGCTTCTCCAAATTCTGGATCACTGCGATACATTTCCTTAAGGTGATCGAACCCCAAGGTTTTGATTTGAAGTCCTTGCAGAATTAAAATCCTCTTGCTCAATGCATCAACAACCTTGTTAGCATTTCCAGAAATTTGTTTAATGAAAGAAGTGAAATTTTGCATAAACTCTATCCACTTAGCATGTTTCTGGTTTAACTTCTCCTGTCTGGTAACGTATTGCAAAGAGTGATTGTCTCTATACAAAACAAAATCCTTTAGTACAAGATAATGCCTCCATTTCTTCAATGCTTGGATTATGGGATAGAAATCCTTGTCATATGTGGAGTACTTATGTTTCTCTTCGTTCATCTTCTCACTGAAATATGCAATCGTTCTATTGTCTTGGCTTAAGACCGCTCTAATTGAAACTCTACTTGCGTCACACCTTACCTAAAATGTCTTTCTGAAATCTGGTAGAACAAGAATCAGTTGTTCAGTTATCTTCTCCTTCAATATGTTGAAGCTCTTCTCAGTCTCCTCTGTCCATTTGAAAGACTTGTGTCTTTTCTTCACTGTATCCATCATCTAAGCACTAATCCCACTAAAAATTCTCATGAACTTTCGATAAAAACTTGCTAACCCACAGAAACATCTTACCTCAAAGATATTCTTTAGTGACGACCATTCTTTGATTTCTTTCACCTTTTTGTGATCCATATTCAACTCATTTGAAGAAATAACAAAACTTAAATATATGAGTTATGTCTTCAAGAAAGAGGACTTTTTCAAATTGATTAACAACTTCTCTCACTGTAGCCTCCTCATCACCAATGCTAAATGTCTCAAGTGTTCTTCCTTACTCTTTCTAAACACCAGTATATCATCTAGATACACAATCACAAACTTTACCGATGAAATCCTCTGATACTTCATTTATTAGCCTCATAAAAGTGCTCGAGGAATTTGTTAAGCCAAATGGAATAACAAGCCACTCGTATAACCCCTAATTCATCTTGAATGTTGTTTTCCACTCATCACCTTCTCTCATCCTGATCTGGTGATATCCACTTTTCAAATATATTTTTGAAAAACAGTTAGCTCCACTGAAGCAATCCATCAAGTCATCCATCCTTGGTAATGAAAATATTTATCTAATGGTAATCTTATTTATGTCTCTCAAGTCCATACACATTCTCCATCCTCCATACTTCTTTGGACTTAGTACAGTTGGTACTGCACATGGAATCAAACTTTCTATGAACAATCCTTTATCTAATAGATCTTGAACCTGTATCTTCACTTCCTCATTCTCTTGAGGCCTCAATCTGTATGTTTCTTTATTGGCAAGCTTTCTCCTGGTATCAAGTCAATATGATGACTGATGCTCTTGATAGGGGTCAATGAGTTTGGAAACTCATCCACTACAATATCAACAAAGTTATCTAGTATATCCTGAACTTCCTCAGGCAAATATTCCAATGAAGTACTGGTAAGGATGACCCTTGGTTTCCTTACTACAACAAAATGCATCTCCTATTCCTTCTTTACTTCACTCAGGAGTTCCTTCCCACTCATGAGAAGTATGCTCACGCTGGATTCTTCTTTCACCTTCTTTTCCTCAATTGGAAGCAACATGTGTGTCCTACCATTCTTCTCTAAGGTGTATGTATTTTTCCTCCCATCATGAATAACATTCCTATCATATTTCCAGGGTCTTCCCAAAAAAACATGACAAACATCCATAGGAATCACATCACACAAGATCTGATCCCTATATCCTCCTATTTTATAACCAGGCATTGTTGAGTAATTGTTACTTGATCACCTTTCTACAGACATGAGACTTTTTATAGTGTCGGATGTGCAGTTGTCTCCAGTTCTATATTCTCCACTTTCTCCGTGAATACTAAGTTGTCAGTGCTCTCGCTGTCAATTATCACCTTGCAAACTCTATCCTTTGTTTTCCAAGCTGTTCTAAACATATTGTTCCTCTTCACTGGAGTTTTAGCTTCTGGCTCTTGTTTCAAAAGAAATTTATTCATCATCAAGGACCTCCCATACTCTGCACCTTTCGCCTTAGAATTTCGCTTCTATGCTTGTGAGATGTGAGCCTCACCTCCTTTATTTCTCTCAGGGAAATCCCAAGACATATGTCCCATATTTCCACAAGCATAACACCTTACTTCTCCTCCTCTGCCTCTTCCTCTACCTCTGGGAAAAGAACTTCTACCACCACTTTGTCTTCCGTGAGAACTTCTTCCTTTCTTAGAGTGACTATGTGGCTTCTCTGCCTCGTCTTCGGGCTTCTGTGTTTTCTCTTGGGAAAATATTTTTCCTCTATTCAAGATTCAACCTCTGTTCTGTTGACTCTACTTCCTAGCCAGGTTCTCTTCTGCTTTCAGTGCCATCCGAAACACGTCCTCTACAGTATTGACTATTGTCATACTGAGTCCATCCTTAATTTCATATCTCAGGCCATTAATATATCTAGCAACCTTCTCCTTGTCTCTTTCCATCTGTCCATATCTAATGTTCAATTTATAGAACTCTTCTATGTACTCCTTCACAACCAATCCTCTCTATCTCAGGTTCTGCATCCTCCTGAACAGATTTATCTAGTAATCCTTGGGCATGAATTTTGCCTTCAAATTGGCTACCATTCAATCCCAATTCTTGATCTTTTTCTTTCCTTTGCTCCTCCTGTTGGCCTATAGTTCATCCCACCACAGTGTTGCATGTCCTTTCATCCTAGTGACAACATGTCTTAACTTTTTCTCCTCTTTGACATCTTCATAGTTGAAATACTTATCCATTGCTCGAATCCAGTCAAACAATTATTCTGTGTCTAAATTTCTTTCTTACATCTGGATGTCAATCTTCACTCTGGCAACCAATTTGACAACCTCTCTCAACAAGCATTCTTTCGCAACATCCTTAGCTACATCTTTTGCCTCGACCTCTATTTTTTTGATTTCTTCCTCATTGACATCTCTAGCATATGACGCTCTCCTTTGTGTTTTCTCCATGGCATCCAACCTCAAAAAAAATTCTCTCATCTCCCTTTCGATAGCTATGTTGGCTACAAGTGGATAAACACGTCTTCTAGGCGGCATTTTCATGAAGTTTATCCTTCTCCCTACAGAATTCAATTCTGTACTCTTCTTTGATACCACTCCTAATGCAAATGCCCTTCCCTCCAAAGGGATACTTCACCTCTCGATCTTGGATCATTTGGATTTCTGAGTCAAAGCGACTCCTTGGGTTTCTGTGGCACCCAAAACTATTCTACCCACACACACAGGCTCTTTCCGCGAGTGACCACGACTGTGACCATGGGTCTACCTCCTTCGTAGTTTTGGATTTCGTGGATATTTCGAATCCTTTCTTCACTCCTTCCCAAAGTACTCAAATTCGAGTCTCCGAACTTATGCAATGCATATCCTCAGATACGCCAGCCCCACAATGGTTGAGATTTCGTGACTCGTGAAATTCTATATCTTTCATTCAAAAACTCCAATCTTCCGACTCCTGAACTCTTGGATCCCCTCACCACATGTTCTTCTATGATCAACGGTAGATATTGAATTGCGACTTCAGATTTTGTGACCCGACCTTCGTCAAGTTTCCAACTTGTTGATCTATGAAATATTGAAATACTCCACAACTATCCTCCATGTAGTTCTACCAGATCAAATGGTTTGGAATTGTTCTTCTCCTTATGAGAACAAATATTGCACTCACTGACCTCAAAAATAAAATTCATGGTCTCCTTTACTTGAAAATTTCCTCTACACTCCCTCCTTAGCTTTCTTTCTTTGATTTGTTCCCCTGAACAACCTCTTTGACACTTAGTCAAATTCCTAGCCTGTGAAAACCTTGCAACATACTTCACTCCTCACTCACTCCTTCGTGAATGATTTCGCACTCCTTGCAACTATCAATGCACTCCTTGAAGACATATAAGTTTTGCTATCTCTTATGAGGTTTTGAACTAAAACAGACTCAATCACGCGTTCCTTGAGGACACTATGCACACCTTGAACTCTCTCAATAAAGAGAACCCATTTGGAAATTATCTATTTTCCACAATAACTCATACATTCAACAAAGAAAATGAATTCATGGATTCAAGAACATAAATAATAGAGAATTGAGAAATAACAGAAAACTCTACCATTCATTAAGATAGATACATCCATACACACATTTGGGACAATATCTTTGTTATAGTCATCCAACTAAAACTTGTATACATACATACACTTTTCTTCACTACTCCTTGACCTAAGTAAGATAGGTTCAAATATTGCTCAACTCCCCTCTGTCCACAACACCAATTATCAACAACAATTGACAACCACTATCATCAACAACTAAAAACAACCCTTACTGGGCAATATTACAAATATTTATACAAAGGGGCACTCTTCAAGCATTCCCTCCAACTACTCTACGCTACCTTAAATGGAATTAAAATCTATCAACTTCTTAATGCCTATTACAATAAATGTTGCATCAGAAAGATAAGAGCACATGCTCCCAATATGTACTGCGATCCAATCCATAAAACAAAATACATTACCACATCAACCTTTCGTGATGGTTTAGCCTTCAACATTTAAATAAATTTATAACTCAAAATTTTTGTCAGATATCTCATTAATACATTGATCAAATTGAAATTCAAAATATTTCAAAATGTGCTCTAGTGTGCCCAGCTGTCCTCCACGCTTGTGCTTTGCTGGTGATGCTCCTGCATCAAATCCATACCAATCGTCCATCAATCTAAGCCAACTGTCTGAGAATCTCCCCCTTTAGCATTGATGGCAACACCAACATTGATGGAAACACCAACATTAATGGCAACACCAACATTGATGGAAACACCAACATTGATGGCAACACTTAGTCATGATAACATTCATGCTTATACTCCTCATCAATGTTTCTATCTCTCCCCCTTTGACATCAATGACAAAGGGTATCTCCCTTTGGGGCTTCTCCCTCTCAATGAACTCTCCTTGGACTAATCCCCCTGTCTACATGCCTCTGCACTGTCTCTCCAAGCATTTATATCCTACATCTGATAAATATCTCCCCCTTTGTCATGAATGGAAAAGGTATATTTCCATCTGAGGCTGCTCCCCCTAATTGAACTGTCCTTGGGGATACTCCCCCTAACTGAACTCTTCCTGAAACTGATCTCCCAACCTGAATTTTCCTATTTATGGTGCTTCCTCGTGTACATATAAGACATATAATATAAGCATTCAAAATCATTCATTTTGGAGTAGAAATAACTCCGAGTCTCTGGTGAAGACACTCAAATGCTTTTCGTGGGAGTGGTTTTGTAAATATGTCTGCCACTTGTTCTTTTGTGCCCACATATTCAACTCTAATTTTCTTTTATGCAACCTATTCCCATAGAAAGTGATACCTGATTGGAATGTGCTTCATCTTGGAGTGCATCACCGGGTTCTTTGATATACTGATGGCGCTTGTATTATCACAATATATTAGAATGGGTGCATCATACTCAACATGTATATCTATCAGAGTTTGTTTCATCCATAGAGCCTGTGTACAACATGTTGCTGCTACAATATACTCTACCTCAGCTATATATAAAGATACTGATGATTGTTTATTGCTTAACCATGATACTAAACACTCACCCAAGTAGAATGTTGCTCCACTGGTGCTTCGTCGATCATCAATGCAACCTGCCCAATCTGCATCTTTGTAGAAAATAAGTGATAGATCCTTTCCTTTTGGATACCATAATCCAAACTCTTTTGTTCCTTTGAGATATCTGAAAATTATTTTCACTACTAATACATGTGACTCCTTTGGTGTTGCCTGAAATCATGCCACCTGTCCAACTGCCTCCATTACATCTGGTCTGGATGTTTTCACATATAGTAAGCTACCAATCATTGACCTTTATTTCCTCTGGTCTGTAGACTTTGAATCATCATCTTTGATCAACTTGCAATTGGTTTGCATAGGAGTTTTAAGTAGTTTGCAATCTTCCATTCTGAACCTCTTTAGCAATTCTCTGATATACTTAGTTTGAGAAATAAAAATTTCTTGGTTGCTTTGACATATCTAAATACCCAGAAAGAATGATAGTTCTCCAAGTAATGACATTTCAAATTCATTATGCATATCCTTTCCAAATTTATGGCTTAAATTGTCAGTAGTACTTCTAAAAACAATATCATCAACATAAATTTCAATTAATAAAATACTACCTTGAGTTACCTTGATGTAGAGGTTATTGTCTGCGCTTCCTTTCCATAGTTTGTAGGGAGCTTTTTCATTTTTGGTTCTAAGCATTACTCTGTTTTTAATGTGAACTTTTTTATGCAATGCATGTGTCCAAAAAAATATCTGTCAATTTGGAATCCATTAGCATTGTTCGAGCCATTTCCCGTGTAATTATCATCCAATATGATAATGTTCCTTTGTCTCTGAACCACTCTTTGAACCAATATATGAATCCATTCTCTTGTCTACTATCATATATTTGTCCAAACCTTCTAAGTATTATTATGAATCCATATCTCTCCATACTGTCCAAGACTCTACTTGCACAATTGTCCATAATGTTGAACCATTTATCACTATACTATCATGAAGTCTTGATTAATGTATCAAGTTGTACTTCTGCTAACTGACTACTCTGGATTTGTCTTCTCAAATTCTGCAAGTTGCTTGAAGGATGTTTCTTTGGTCTATCACAACTATCACATAGACTCCCCTTGTCTAATATTCATATTACTTGGGAGTCTCTAATCCGGATGGTTCAGAACAATTCCTGCTCTGATGTGTATTCATCATCATATTCATTGGTAGATTCATCATCTCTCTCAGCTCTGACTTCTTTCTTTCTGTCTATGGATTCATCTTTCACTACAATGCCTGAAAGTACAATCTCTTGAAGCTATTCCTTATTTACCTATCCTTCTTTTCTTTCAGTTATTTTCCAAACCTTTCTGCATCTGACATCTTTCTTTTTCTCTGTAGAATTTTCTTCATCTCATTTTATTGCCAATCTTGCGATCTCTAGGATGTGGTATTTGTTCACCTGTTCTTTGTGTTTTCTTATCCACACTTTCTTACATCTTATATCAATGTTCTCTTTCATCGAAGCATCGATCATGCTTCTACAATCACCATCTATGTGTCCATATTTATGATGTTTGTAACATTCAATGTTACGTGGGGCCACATAGGCATTTCTTGCTTGAACATTTCTTTTATAATCCCTGCAATCTGTAACTTGTTTTATTCTCTTTATTTCTTTAGATATTCAATTGCACTGATCATTTTTTCTATGTAATCAACTTCTGCTTCTTCATACTCTTCCTCTTCTAAATCTTTCAGACATGATGAGCATCTTTCTTCTTGTTCTGTATTTGCATCTTCTTTGGCATTTTTTGAATCTGCAATGGGTGAAGAATATATGTCATGTAACTTATCCCAAAGTTCTTTGGCTGATGAACATTTATCAAGCTTTACTCTTACCGGATTAGGTAATCCTTCCCAGATGAAATCCATTGGTATTTTTTTATTCTTCTTCAATTCCTTCTTGGCTGCAGTCTTTTCCCTTTTTGAACTATCATATCCTATAACAACTAATACAGAAATATAATGTCCCTGTTCATGCAAAAATATTTCCGTCCTTCTTCTCCACATCTCATACTTAAAACCATTCTGACCATTAAACATTGGTACTCCATTCTCAGAATAATCCATG
>SNQJ01S0012580.1:11066-29862 GCA_010110895.2 Picea sitchensis | reverse complement strand
GATGTTATTCCCATGGATGTATGTCATTTATTGTTGGGTAGACCATGGAAATATGACAGAAATGTGATTCATGATGGGAGAATGAACACATATACCCTGGAGAAGAATGGGAGAACCCATATGTTGCTTCCGATAAAGGATAAGGAGGTGAAGCTGGAAGTAAGAAACACTGTACTTCTCATGAGTGGGAAGGAACTTCTTACAGAGGTGAAGAAGAAAGAGGATCCACAATTCTTTGTTGTCAGGAAGCCGAGAATTGTTCTGACTAGCACAAGAGTGGATGATTTACCAGAAGAGATTCAGGAACTGCTGGAAGAGTTCGCTGACATCATAGTGGACAAATTACCTCGTTCGTTGCCACCGATGAGGAGTGTGAGTCATCATATTGACCTCATACCAGGACCTAGTTTGCCGAATAAAGCCGCGTACAGGTTGACGTCGCAAGACAATGAGGAGGTCAAGAAGCAGGTCCAAAAGTTATTGGACAAAGGATTGGTCAGGGAAAGTTTGAGCCCGTGTGCCGTTACAACATTACTCAGTCCGAAGAAGGATGGAGGTTGGAGAATGTGTACCGATTCAAGAGAAATCAATAAGATAACCATCAGGTATAAGTTTCCATTGCCGAGAATGGATGATCTGATGGATTGCCTGAGTGGGGAAAAATATTTTTCAAAGATTGATTTGAAAAGCGGATATCATCAGATTCGCATGAGAGAAGGCGATGAGTGGAAGACAATCTTCAAGACAAACGAAGGACTGTATGAATGGCTAGTCATGCCATTTGGCTTGATGAATGCATCGAGCACCTTTATGAGGTTGATGAACGAAGTCCTGAGGGAATTCATTGGGAAATTTGTCATTGTTTATTTGGATGACATACTGATTTACAGTAAGTTAGTGGCTGAACACTTGAAGCATTTGGCCATTGTGATGAAGAAGCTACAACAAGAGAAGTTGTTGATTAACATGAATAAATCTTCATTTATGAAGACAAAACTCATTTATTTGGGTTTTGTTATTTCGGCTAATGAGTTAAATATGGATCCGGATAAAGTAGAAATGATCAAGAATTGGCCATCACCGAGAAACGTGTTCGAGGTAAGGAGTTTTCATGGTTTGGCTAGTTTCTACAGAAAATTCATTAGGAATTTCAGTGGGATTAGCACACTGATGATGGATACAGTGAAAAAGAAGCATAAATATTTTCACTGGATAACAGAGGCTGAAAAGAGCTTCAATCTGTTGAAGCAGAAGATCACGAAACAACCAGTGTTGGTGTTGCCAGATTTCCAGAAAACATTTCAGGTGAAATGTGACGCAAGTGGGTTTGCCATAGGAGCGGTCTTGAGTCAAGAAGACAGGCCGGTTGCATATTTCAACGAGAAGCTGAATGAGTCATATTTTTGGCCAAGGATGAGAGCAGATGTCAATAGGTTTGTTGACAGATGTCGAGTTTTCCAACATTCGAAGGGGAGAAAGCAAAATGCAGGGTTTTATCAGCCATTGCCCATACCAGAGAGGCCATGGGAGGCGATAAGCATGGATTTCGTTTTGGGGTTGCCGAGGACACAAAGAGGTGTTGATTCAATCTTTGTAGTCGTGGACAAGTTTTCTAAAATGGCACACTTCATTCCATGTCAGAAGACCAGTGATGCGACTCACATCGCGAATCTATTTTTCAAGGAGGTCATTCGACTTCATGGATTGCCGAAAAGCATAGTTTCAGACAGAGACACTAAATTCATAGGACATTTTTGGAGGACCTTATGGAAGAAGCTAGGAACTAAATTGGCGTTTAGTTCAGCGTATCATCCTCAGATGGATGGACAAACAGAGGTGGTGAACAAAAGTCTAGGAGTCTTGCTGAGAAGCTTGGTGATGGAGCACCATAGCAGCTGGGATAACGTATTTCCACAGGCAGAGTTTGCGTACAACGATTCAGTGAATCAGAGTACAGGCAAGAGCCCATTTCAGATTGTGTATGGCACGTAGCCGAGAGGAGTTTCTGAGTTGTGAGATTCAGAACGGAATGCTACTAGCAGTGCTAGTGCAGAGGAGTTTGCTGAGGCAATGAAGGAACTTCACAGTCAGGTGAAGGAGCAGTTGCTGAAATCAAACCAGGAGTATAAGCGCAGAGCGGATCAGCATCAGAGACAACTTTAGTTTGAATTTGGTGATCTAGTTCTGGCACACTTGAGGAAAGAAAGGTTCCTGAGGGGAACATACAATAAACTCAAGATGAAGAAAATCGGGCCATGCAAGGTCTTGAGAAAATTCGGAGAGAATGCTTATGAGATTAAGTTGCTGGATGGCATTGGGATATCTCTGATATTCAATTTCGCAGACTTATACCCATACAGAGCTGGGGAAAAGGAGACTGGAGTCGAGAAACCAGTGATCCAGTGGATGAAACAATTACCAGTAGCATAAAATTCACAAATGGAGTGCATACTGGACAAGAGAGTGGGCAAAAAGACCAGGCAGAAGCAATACTTAGAGTATCTGGTCAAGTGGAAGAATCACCCAATGGAAGATGCCGGCTGGGAGAGAGAAGCAGTGATCCAGAAGCATGGACAGACCGTGCAGGAGCTCATGGACAGGATCCCATGAAAGTTTTCAAGCCGAGAAGTATGATGCAGGAGCATCGCCCACGTCAAGCGAGCCAACGCAGAAGTGAGAGACAGATGGACAAGCCAGCACAATTTCTTTTTGAATTTCACATGGAAGTTGTTGCGCATATTAAATGTATCATTTAAGATGAGGCTCACTTATGTATTGTAATGGACCTTGAGCGGATAGCTCTCGTCCTTAGTAGATAGTCGTCATTTAGTATAGTTAATGCTAGTAGATAGGATATTTAATTCTAGATTTGATAGTTTTAGAGTTCGAGAGGGAAACGGGATATAGACACCCTCATTGTACATTGTAAGATGAATATGAAGCAACATTGTTGAAGAGAAGAGCCTGTAGAGAATTGTATGAAGAACACCCATGTACATACATTGAATTAATAGAAAGAGTTTGATTCAATTTCATGGTTTGTGTTATTCTCTGTGTATTTATGTTAATATGCCCATGAATGTTTGTTTCCTGTCATACATTTGCTTTTATATGCTGTGTATGTGATTTCATGGTTGAATTGAAGTCCGAGAGGAAGAGTGAATGAGTTTCAATTGTTTCTCTAATTGAGCCAAGGGATTCCTGCAAGGAGTGCAGTCGAATTGTCCGCAAGGAGTGCGTTGACAGAAAAGTTCAATTAGAGTTAGCTTTTGTTCTCATTCGTCCCAGAGTGCAGTTGGGCATGAAGGAGCCATGCAAGGAGTGAGTAGGCTAAGTTTAGACTCAGAGTTGTGATTCTGAGCGAAGGGATTGAAATACTGATGTTGCAGGAGTGCGCAGGGTTGAAGGTTGCAACACTTAGTCATGGTTGAAGATTTGCCGCAAGGAGTGCGTGCAAAGAGTTCTTTCGAAGGACCTAGAAGCCGTAAGAAAACTCAAGAGGGCTAGGCCTTTAAATATATTGAAGGACAAGTAAGAAAGTTGTGCCTTGAAATTTGCAAGGAACGCCGCAGGTTTGCGCGCAGGGTGACGAGTTCTGTGGAAGAACGGTTTGTCATTTCGCAGATTGTATAAGGAAGAAACGGATGGNCGTGGGCCGCTGGATTCTCACGGAGGTGTAAGGAGGTTACGACCACATCTAGGAATTGAGTCCAAGGGATCGTGGGTCATTTTATCACTCGGTCGGATACGTGCCAAGAATCAGAAGAAGATCGCGAGTTTCGGCATCTCGGGCATCGGGAGCTGATATAGGAGTTAATTGACCTCGCGAGTAGCGAAGTCACGAGGGAGTGAGATCGTGATTTTTCGGCGTCTCGGGCATTGGGAGTCAACATGGAAGTTATTCAACCTCGCGAGTAGCGAAGTCGCGAGTGGCGAGATCGCGAGTTTCGGCATTTCGGCATCTCGTGTATCGGGGGTTGGAAAACTAAGTGCTTGGTGTCGCGAATAGCGAAGTCGCGATAGAGAGAAGTCCCGATAGAGAAGAGAGAGAAAGTCAGCGTTGACTAATATCTCGGGTCTCGGGGATTCGAGAGCCCAGCGATCAACAGAGAACTTGCGAAGCCGCGAGTTCTGATCCTCCGATAACTCCAGAAAGGGGGATCACGAGAAAAGAACTGTGGGTGAAGATTTCCCGATAGGGGAATAGAAGAACTTTAGAAGTTCTTCGGGCCGAAGAGAAAGAAGGTCCTGAGGAGGCGAACGTGCTCCGAGGAGTGCGACTGCGCCACCTACGTCCACCTATCCTTCAGATGTTGGTGATGAACTTCCCTGGGATGGGATTATTGAAGAAATGACCCTTGAGCGATGCTCAGGTCTTAAAAGGAGGTTGGAAAATGATTTAGTGGTCTTGGAACTCCCTTAGAAGAGTAAAACAATCTTGCAAATTATTTTTCATTTATTCAAAACTTTATGGATGCATATCAAAAGATGGAGCCAAACACTAACAATTTTATCAATCTAATGAGGCAGCGAAATTTAGAGGTGATGAGCCCTGATAAATGGGAGGTAGTAAAAAATAAAGTTTCAAAAGAAGACATAATTTCTATGTTCAATTTCAAAGATGGGCCAAAGCGGAAGATGTTGAAGGTGCAATATTTTAAGCACCCTGACATTGCAGGACATCTATATAACATATTTTTGGTGGCATATGGGAAATTTTCATGGAACGATGAGGTTCCACACTATTTTGCAAGACACTTTTATGCATATTTTTTCATGCACATGCACCCTAATTATACTAGTCTACCGTCCGATTATTATGGGACTGGTAAATGACGGACATATGATCACAAAGGGGCATATCGAAATACGACATTACCGAGGCCTCCACAACCTTTAGTACCTCGCCCAATAGGGGAATTTTATTCACATTCAGAGTTGTGAGCTACATCAGAGGTTGGAAAATAGGCTAGGAATGCAATCAGGAAAAATTTTGGAAACGATTTTTTATGGTGTTGATGTTGGCATGAACCATCATAATGATGACCCGAACAACAGATTGGTATGTGTTTTAGTTAGTAAAATTTTGACACATTTTAGGATAGTTTACTTCTAATTCTAGATTTAGATATCATTGTATCTATAGAAATAATCAAGTTGTTATTGTCATTAATTGTAGTTTGGAGATATGTTAAATGAATCTCCAGTAAATAGAGGACTTGATTCCACAAGTTTAAATTTTGATGGGTTGAATTAGGTATGTGTTTTCTAATATCCATAGATGAGAACTCTAGTTGTTGAATCTCTAATCTTTTGAATAAGAGATCAACAACATTTATAATTTTGTATAAATCTGAGCACATTGAATGCTAGATTTAGTTCTTAGTTGTGTTGTTCACAGATCCCTATTCTATCTCCTACTACTTGGGGAGGCTTGTCTCAATTCTCATTGGGCGAGTTTGAAGAGGGTGGGAGTTCACAAGTATCATTTAATGTGTTAAAATCATTTAAATTTAATGTGTTATAATCATTTAAATTTAATTTTTCAAATTTTCAAATTTGAAATATGTTATATAGGGTAATGTGGAGAAGAGAGTTCTTGGGAGGGAGATTGGGATTGAGGAGGAAGTGGAGGAAGCACGCATATTTGGGAAGGATGCATCCATTCAGGATGATTCATAAATGTATGTTTTTGACTTTTATCAAATTTTTGTTTTCTCAAATTTTTAGTTTATCCAAGTTCCTATTGATCCATATTATTTTCGGCACGAAATGAGAGTGGAGATGTAATAAATAAATGCACAGAGATATCGCGGATATCCAATAATATAACAAAAATGTATCAAAGATGCAACCATAAACACAGAGATATAGTAATACATGATTTTTATTAATGAAAGAAATGTACTGAGACTGTAAAAATACAGAGTGGAAGACTCGCTAGAATGGTGGCAACTTATCTCTGAGAAGAGATGTGACAGCTATTTGCATTCCCAAGAAGATGATTACAATGAGGCTTTGAAGGCCTTTTTACAATAAACAGGAATGAAAAAAACTCTAGACATCCAAAAACATAACCCTAGGAGATGAAGCGCCAAAAGTCATGTGGGCCCCATTTGGGTAAGTTAGTACATCAACTTCCCGGGGTCGTAATGTTTGCATACGATGTCCGTTTTAGGCGCATGATAGCCTGTTGGAAAGGTATCGTCGAGGAGATTCATTTTGGGGGAAATATCAAAGGAAATTGTATATTTCTCCCTATTTTCCCAAAAACGTTGTTTAGGGCCTCAAAATGGCCCCAATAGTCAAAAACTGCTAAAAATAGTAAATTACCAAAATTGCCAAAAAATTGTTTTGAGCCAGTTGGAAAAGGTGGGTGGCCACCAATATCCACCTAGATCAATCATCCCTCCTTAGGAAGAAATGGTCTCCATTTCTTTGAGTTCCCGGGGGAGAGGGAAAAGATTTTCCTAAATCTGCATCTTGATGAGTTGCTTGCCTTGTTGGAGAAGTTGCGCTGCTTGGCTTATTGAAGGTTGTCACAAACATGTGGCTGGAAGGCTTGGAACATTTTAACCAGTCTAGTTACATGAGATGCCTGTGTGCAAAAAGGGATATTTTCACTTTTCTACAACCTTGTCGACCTGCATCTATTGGACAAAAGGTGCTTGGGGCAAGACTGTAGTGGTTGCAGTGTTCTTCTGTTCCCCTTTTGAACAGTTTGTGAAGAAGCTATATTTTGTAGTATGAGATACTACCTTGCAACATTGTTTAGGTGGAACAATAGTTGGAACTACCTCTCGTATTTTGTAGAGATGACCCCCCAAAGTAACAATGACACTACGTGGTTGAGACTCATAAACAACATAGTGTTTCCACATATATGGTTGGCCCAAGAGGAAATCACGGACATCTAGTGGGGAAACATCACATAATACCTCATCCTTGAAGGGTTGGATGTTGTATGACAATTGAAACTGTTGGCTGACACAGAGATCTCATCCTTGGTGAAGCCACCCAATGTTGTATGGTTGTGGGTGTGGTGTTGTCGACAATCCCAATTGTTTGAAAACCTTTGCTGAGATGCATTTCTTATGGCTTCTGTTATCAACAATAAAATGCAGTGGGGTCCCCTTCAACCAAATCTGTGAATGAAAAATTTGCTCCCCCTCTTCAAGATCTGTTGGTTCTTTTGGTTGAATTGTTGTAGTCGTGACAATAGCAGAAGGGTCTGCGTCAATGATATGTTCTTTACCAGTATTTTTAGAATCTGATTATGAATCAGGGTTTGGATCCTTGTCTTTGATCTTGGCCACCAATGAATGTTTTGAGCAACATTCATCGGTGTTGTGCCAGGGGATTTTGTGGAAATCACACCATTTTCTGGTGCCCTTATTTGTCTTCCCATGACCCTTCTTTTCCTATGGCTTGGACTGGTTTTCGGGAGACTATTTGTTAGGGTTGTCTTTGTCATACTTTGGTTGTTGCAGATTTGCATACCCAAACTCCTGTTTGTTCTGGTGCTTAAATTTCTACTCAATTTTAACAACATATCGATAAGCAACACCGAGTGATGAGATGTCTAGAAAATCCATTTCAGTTTGGATGTATCTGTGTAGATCCCCATAGTATTTCAGAACCAAATGTCATTCAGAGTCTTTGATACCGAGATTGATGCGCAAAGTATGGAAGGTAATTGGTGAAATATGGAAATTCTTGGCCCCTCTCTTGTCATAGTGTGGTCCATCTCATGTACTGGTCCTCATAGTTGGCAACAGGGTAATATTGTTCCTTTACCACATCCACAAAAAAATCCCAAGTGGGCTTGGCCCCATATATTCTAGACTCCTATGTGGAAATTCACTCCCAGTAAGTTTCCCACCAATGTTTGACATGGGGGAGAGATTTAAGGAGTGAAAAGGAGATCTTTTCCCTGTCAGAAAAATTATTAACAGAGAAAAAACCTTCTAACAGAGTTAACCATTTGTCTAGGGCATCCACATCTATCAGACCTTCAAATACAGGAATATCAAGATTAACCCGTTCCTTGAAAAGAGAGGTGCTTCCAAAGTGGTTGTTTGATGAAGATGTGCCTATTTCTATCGGCAAACATTGTAGGATGTGGGAAAAATTCTCCATCATTTCATCCCTCTGTCGCGTGAGAGCTTGCTCAAGCAACATATTGATAGGATCGTTTGCTCCGTCATTTTTATTTTCTTTTGCCATAGAGTGTTTCTTGGGCATGCACGAGAGATTTTATTCAAGAGAGACAAGATCAAGACCCAACTTTCTATACTTGGAAATCATTGGGGACATGCACTGAAAAATGATCAAGAGCAGCTTGCTCTAATACCACTGATCTAGATTATTTTCGGCACGAAATGAGAGCGAAGATGTAATAAATAAATGCACAGAGATATCTTGGATATACAATAATATAACATAAATGTATTAGAGATGCAACCATAAGCACAGAGATATAGTAATACACGATTTCTATTAATGAAAGAAATGTACAGAGATTGTAAAAATACAGAGTGAAAGACTCGCTAGAATGTTGGCAGCTTATCTCTAAGAAGAGATGTGACGGCTACTCGCATTCACAAGAACATGATTACAATAAGGCTCTGAAGACATTTTTACAATAAATAGGAATTCCAAAATCTCTATACATCCAAAAACCTAACCCTAAGATATGAAACGCCAAAATTCATGTGGGCCCCGTTTGGGTAAGTTAGTACATCAACTTCTCAGGGTCGTAACTTTTGCATACGATCTCCGTTTTAGGCGCATGATAGCCCGTTGGAAAGGTATCATCAAGGAGATTCATTTTTGGTGAAATTTCAAAGGAACTACCATATTTCTCCCTATTTTCCCAAAAACATCGTTTAGGGCCTCAAAATGGCCCCAGAAGTTAAAAACGGCTAAAAATAGTAAATTACCAAAATTGCCAGAAAATTGTTTTGAGCCAGTTGGAAAAGGTGGGTGGTCACTGATATCCACTTGGATTACCTATTCAATGCTTTTATAAATTATTTTGAAATATATAGAACCCCTATATAAGTTTATCATTGTCTTAAATGGTGTACATTCAAACTTATTTAAGTTTAGATCATGATGAAGACCTAATTTTGAACTTGAACATTTGATTATTTGAGAACAGACTCTATCCCACATTAGAAAAGGGAAAGTTTCTAAATTTTATTCGATTGCATTCCTTGCTTTATTGTCCAAGAATGGAGTAGTATGGACATTTGTGTTTTCTACATACAACGAAGTGAATTCCTTCTTGCCAGGGTATTGTCAAACTCTTAACTAAATTGGTTACTAACCACATAAACCAACATTCATGTAGATTTGCAAATAAGGTATGCATATGTATATGTGAGCTAACTCACACATATTGTATATGTGAGCTAGATCACACATAATTTCAAAGAGAATTTGACTATATGTAATATGAATACATCCCAAAGATGAAATATTTAAATGGTTTTTGAAGAATGACTTAATATACATGTGCAAATTTGTGTTTTCTTCATGTACATGAAAGATTATATGAGAACATATATTCCACCACAGAAAGAGGAGATAAGTACTTTCCGGAATAATGGTTTTTAAAATGGAGATTTGTGAAATTTCATAGATACAAGTAGTTTTTTGGAAGAAAGACTTAATATGGAGATTTATGAGTCCTTTAATTTGAAAGGGTGACATGGGGTCGATCCCCGTCGGCTACCACTATAACCCCAGGTGCAACCACCCAGCCCGCAAGAATGGTGCACCAGTAAATCCAGGTGAGAATCGAACATGAGACTTCATTTTACAAATTTCCTTCCATTTACACGGCACTTGCCAATCCGTCTACACCCATGCGGGCGAGAAGATAAATATTTTACTATTGAGGAGATTAGTATTTTATTTCTGAGTANTATTTCATTAAAAGAATGACTTAATATGGAAATTTGTGAACTTTCTTCATACACATTTCTATATTTATTTTTAGATTATTATCTAACTCTAACTCTAAACACAATTGTTTTTAACCAAGAACACAATTTTTCTCTTTAAATATTTTTAATATTTTAGATAAGATTTTACAAATTGTTTAAATCATGTATACTTAATGTTGAGAGTAACTATATTAAATTTGTTTAACTATGGTTAGGTATGTTATTATTTCTTATTTTTTATTTAATATTTAGTTAAAGTATATATTCTTATATGTGTTATTTGTTTTTTTTATTATTGTTTTTAATTGTTACAGATGTCTAAATTATATTTGGTGGAAAATGTGTTTACATTATATTTGATGGGAAATAGAATGTTGGAGGATGAAGCTTAACTCTTTTGGTATGTATGTCAATTTGTTTTTAATCACAATTTTTGAATTTTGTTTTATTTCACATGTTTGAATTATATTTGTTTTGCATGTTTGAATTGCAGGTATGAAGTGATCTATCTTAAAGTGATGGCTTATAGTCCATAATTTTGGAGTTAAATGTATTAGTTTTTGTTATCATCCTAAAATGGACGTGGAACCTATGTATTTGAGAGTGTAACTATTCATACTTTGATATATATATATATATATATATATATATATTTGATATTTTTGGAATTCAAAATATCAAATTATTGTCTCATATTTGATTTCTCAAAAGGTTAATTTATGTTTTACAATATTGTTTTATGTTGTTTTATAGGATTTTTTCAATGAGAGTTTCACTATGAAGCTTATAAGACTTTTTTCTTATTTTAGTAATATTGATTTTCTTCTTTAAGGTAGCTATATAACATAAATATGGTTTTCATATTCTAACTTTTGTCTTTATAGGACATTAATTTTGTGTTTTTTCCATTTCTTCATTGCACCACTATTTATGGTTCATAAATGGTAGGCTTGTGGCGTTTCCATTTCACCAATAGAGATCTCTATGAAATTAAAATGATGAGAGTCTCTATCTTTACTATGTCAATGTTGAAATAAAATTGCTCTATTGTTAATATGTTAAACACCATTACTAATGTAAGAATAGATTTGTTTTGGTTTGGTTCAAGACTTGGCTTGATATATTGTGGTGGTCTGACCCATGCTCAAAGGTGTCTGCACTACGTTGATGGAAAAAAAGTGGCAAAGTTGTTAGTTTTGAACTAATGTTTTGTATATTCTCCTTTTTACAATGCATTAAATTAAGCATCAAACTCTAAAAATACTTTTCTACTATTTATTAATTTAAATGATTCCTTTTATGTTCATTGTGGATTGTTCAAAACACACATGATAAAATTCAACATATTTCATTGTGGACTGATAAAATTCAACATATTTCATTTTGGACTGATAAAATTGAAGATAAAGATGAACTCTTGGGCCTATCCTACTATGTATTAATTTAAATGCTTTCTTTTATGTTCATTGTGGACTATTCAAAAACACATGATAAAATTCAACATATTTCATTGTGAACTGATAAAATTCAACATAAAGATGAACTCTTGGGCCTATCCTACTATGTATTAATTCAAATGCTTCCTTTTATGTTCACTATGGACTATTCAAAAACACATGATAAAATTCAACATATTTCATTGTGGACTGATAAAATTCAACATAAAGTCGAAATCTTGGGCCTATGGGGATTATTATTACTCATTTCCTACTTTTCCATAAAAAAATTGATGATTGCGGGAGATTCCAAGGTCACTATCGACTCGATAAATTCTAAATCCAACCTGAACTTGATATATCTCAACAACTAGAAAGACAAGATCATAAGCTTAAATAATATATTTGAATCTATCAAATTTATGCACATACATATATAGTTCAACAAAGTAGCAGACAAGATCATAAGCTTAAAAAATATATTTGAATCTATCAAATTTATGCACGTAAATAGACAATTCAACAAAGTAACAGACAACCTCTCAAAAAGGCACTCAAAGGAAATTCTGGCTGGCTCTTTTATGAAGAAATTGTTGATGGAACTGTTGTATGTACAGAAAATTTTTACATTTTCTAGCTTGGATCTTTACAAATGCCCCTTTTTTGAATAATTTTGTATATGACACTAGATGACTTCTTGTAACTTTACTACAATGTAAAAATGTGGAAGGAAGGAAAGACTACAGATCTTTTTTTATCATCACTTTCTAGATTCATATGTAATAAAATTTTTCATTTGATTCTAATAGAATAAAAATGAAATTGTTCTTTTCACGTGAAAATAAAAATAAAGAACTAAGAAAATTAGTGTAACAATGGGTTAGAAGACATAGAAAGAAAGAATCACTAGAACAAATGGAAGAATGAAGAAATCAACTATAAATATTACAAAGTAAGAGAGACACACAGAATGTGCTCTACACACACTTGAATTTGAACCTAGGACATTTACATGGTCTTTATCATTTCGATATTTTGAGAGAGACGCGGTCTCACATTTACATCAAAATATCAATTTACATCAACATCCCAATGAAAGGTTTTAATGGTCTTTGAATTCACCTTCTTTCTCATACGAACAACTATGAGAAAAATACAAAGATGATAACAATAGCTAAGAAAATCACAAGAAGAGATAGAAGAGATATTGAGATTGAACTCATGTAATATTTTGTCTTGTCTTGATTTTACTTGCACTATGTTTATTTATATAAAATATTGGATGAGATAATTTCAATATACTATTTTCTTGATTTTAATTTTTTTTTTTATCAAATTTTATAGTTTCTTATGAAATTTCAAAATGAAATATTCAAGAAAATGTGAAATAAAAATTAAATTTTATAGTTCGTCAAATTTTATAGTTTCTTATGAATTTTCACAATGAAATATTCAAGAAAATATGAAATAAAAATTATAGTTTCTCACTTATAATTTAAAGTTTGTTTGATTTGGAAATATGGTTGAAAATAGTCAAAACAAGTCATCAAATTTAATATAAGTAAGTGATCTTCATTAAAATTTATATTGATATTAAAATTTATCAGAATTTAAAGTTTTTCTAAGCCATCAATAGTCCCTTATAATGACATGGAAATGGGTCCTAGTTTTGATAGGAAGTTATCATTTTCATATGAAAAAACATTGAACAATCAAATTGAAAATAAAGAACGCATTTATCCTATATGTAGTAAATTGGTTACATGCATTAAAGGATTTGTGTATATGATTTGGATAATTTGTAGGATTAAAGTATAATCATCCAAAGTATAGGTCAATTTAGGTTCCCTAGATACAATCTCTAGGTTCTTCCCTGAAATTGTAAATAAGGTTTGATAAACTTTATAATTCATGGGATATACAACTTTTCTTAATTGAATGGACCATGAAAGTAAACTAAACTTGAAATGATTCTAGAATCCTATATATTCATAAATACATGTACTTTCAATGCAAAATAAAAAAATTTGGAATGTACATGTGTCACTTGTTTAAAAAATCATAATGGTATTCCATCTTCAATTATTCGTTCATGGTCGAATTTGGACATTTTCCATTTTCTAACTTTTTATTTATTTATTGAACTTCTATTAACTTTATGCGCGTTACACATACCAAATGACTATATTGACAACTTGTGACATCTGATTGGTAGTCTTGAAAGTGA
This sequence comes from Picea sitchensis, assembly GCA_010110895.2. Taxonomy (NCBI): domain Eukaryota; kingdom Viridiplantae; phylum Streptophyta; class Pinopsida; order Pinales; family Pinaceae; genus Picea; species Picea sitchensis. The sequence continues at coordinate 16,246 of SNQJ01S0012580.1, read as the reverse complement.
ACATGAGTATCGGTTTGATGGGTTTCTTGAAAAAAATATCATTTCAATACAATGGATCCTCTTTCATATATAAAACCATTATCATTAAAATCTTCTAATAGCCTCATCTTTTGTTCTATGCATCACATCAAATAATATTTCACATTTTCAGTGTTGTCTACAGGTGAAACCATGGAAAAGATATCTCCTGCAAATAATTGGATATATTGGACAACAAATAGTTCATGTTATATTATCACACAAGTACATCTACAAGTTATTTGAAAAAATTTAAACATAAAAATTACCTTGTCGAACAAGATCAGAAACTCTATCACCATCAAATGATACTATAGTTTCATTTGATTCCATCTCCTATGAGCTTTGAAGTGGAATTTTCCCTTTTACATTAAGTTCGGTATGTCTCCAAGCTTTAACATATTCAACATTTTTTGTTTTCGCAAATATCTATGGATTATGTGTCCTCTATGCAAACTGAACAAAAACAAGACTCATTTCTTCTATCAAATGAAAACACATTTTGATAACATTTCTTTTTAACTGAATGTATTTTTCATGTCCCATGTATTGTACTAGCATCATATGGGATTGATCTATTTACATATTTGATTACAACATACCAAGAAAACCTGCACAAGACAATAAGTTGTTAACTTGAAATCTCTCAAGAAAATGATTGAAGATTGAATATAAATTTGAACACGTTCAAATAAAAATATCTTGTGTACATGTGTAACATGTATATATAGACACACCTATGCACATCCCTTGACGGATTATATTTATGGCTTAGTGCCATTTTGCACCATTCAACAACTTGTTCAGTGGATTCAAATCGATCGGCATGAGGGTTCATCTAATACCTTCGAAGTGCTAATTTTACACATGCCCCTGCACTGCCGTGCTCTCCTTTTCCATGACCAGTCTAAAAAAACTTCCAACAATGTATAATGTTTGATTTTTTATGAAGATGACATAACCAATAGAATTATCGTGAAGATTTTAACTGACCCACACACCGATCTGACCATATCTAATGTCGATCGAATTTGATTTCGCGTTCTTTCAATGAATCATAAAATTTATCATAACAATGTTGTACATAATGTGTGTCGTGTGCTCGATCATCACTTATATAAAAGTGATATTCTTTAATAACAAGTCGATTTTCATTGGTGCTTTCTATGTTATGAAGACTCCATTGAGCATGTCTATATAGAACATGGAAAAATATTGTGACTTGATTAGAATGATAATATTCACTCTGTATTTCTTTTTGTGCAGCAAATGTGTAATTCTCTGCAAAATCAACTACAAACAAAATTGTCCCTGGTGGAAACACTCCATAGGATTGTTTGAATTGTAGATCTTTCCATCGAGCTCTATGTGACTGCTTGGTGTATTTATAAATTTCTTCCTCAAATTTCTTAAAAAAATATATCACACATATTTTATCTACTCTCAAATCAATCCTTTTGGAAATAACATTTGAAGAATGTGGAGCTGTGTTGTTGATATATTCATATCTCTTCCAATTGACTATTATATTATCAAATTATTTATCATTCATATAAATATGATACTTTGAGTGAAACAAACTTAGATTTCCACAACGATCACATTTCTTTCCACCGACACATTTTTATTTTGTAAAAAAAATTATCACCTTCTCTTTCACATAGAATTTCATATATAAAAGCATAGAATGTGGAAGGAGGAGGTGAACTTGGCCATAAAGTTTTACCAAAATAATAAAAAGTGTCGTAATACAACTCAATTCCACATGATAATGACAACAACAAGTGTCATGAACAATGATGGGTCTAACAAACCATGGTTTTTGTTGCACAAATGTATTGATGGAAATTTTAACTTCTTTGTTCTCTTCTTTGAACTTATTGACAATTCTATTTGTGGCATTGGCAATATATTTTTTTGATGTTATTCATATTGTTTCCATGCTATTATTCATCACAACACATCCCTTGTATGTGGTGAAACACGATATTCTTCCAACCAACAATTACGGGCCAATTCTTTAACATTTTTTGCAAGTCTATCTTTGTAGGGTTGTCTAGAAATCACTGTCCAACAAGCCAGTTCATCATTTCCATCTATTTGCAATCAAAATTTTCTATGTTTGTGCAATGTTTTTCTTGATGTTCCCATCGTTGTTTTTATGTGTCATGTCAAACAATCTTTTATATTCCTAGATGAAACAACTGTTGTTTGTATCACTCTACATGCAACACTGACATATTTTTTTCGAGATTTTTCAAAAGATTTTAATACACTAGTTATATTTTCAAAGACATTTTGTTTCACCTTTGCATCTTTTGTCGACTTTTGAATACCCAATAATGATGTAGCTTCTTTTAACTTTCTTGAATTTATTAGATAGAGTAAAAGTTGATCTTGTACTATTACTGATTCATCTTTGAAAAACGTGTTATACATATTCTTAGTTCGATATCTTATATAATGCTTATCTTTTTTCTTCCCAAATTTGTTAGTATCAACATTTTCTAATATTTCATCATCAATGTTGATAGATTCTCGTGCATATTTCAATTTAAAGTTTATATTAAAAAACAAAAACCGAACATAAATTCACTAAACTATATATACATGTGTTCATCTTGTATTATCTAAATGTATGTACATACCTATAGGTGATTCGTCTTCTGCTTCAATTTCGGTTTCAACGTCTTCTTTGACATTATGAGACAAATATATTTATGTTTTTTGAAAAAAATAAAATTGCAATTACAATCAATTATATTAAACAATATTTTAAATTTGAATTCTATACTTTTAATATAGAAAATATCTGCATGCATGCCTGGTTGGACTTCTTCTTGTTGAAAATATGTATTTACATTATCATCGTTTCTTTCTTCAATATTTTCACGTTCTCGTTTATTTTTCCAATAATGCTCTTTCCTTTGTTCGTTATGGAGAGTATCAGCTTGAGTGTGATCAAATTTTCTCTCACGCAAACTTTTGTTTCCCATGAATTTTATAGTTATCTGTAAAAAATATGTTCAACAAAGACTTCACCTTCAAAAAAAGATCAACATTTATCTTTCAACATATAAATTGTTATTCCAATAAAAACTTGAACAAACATCAATTACCTTATTCAAAAAAAACCAAAAAGATGATTCGAAACATTGTTTAGGTGCTCTAGAAAACCATCAAACAAGCGATGAATTGTGTTAAATGTTTTCGTCCGAAAGTGTATTTATACAATTTGGCGCGAAATGAAACGATACGACGTGTCTTTTCATTTTTTCTGACCGACGGAATTCGCTCAACCATCTTTCGACCGAAACAAAGTTTTTTCAGTCGAAACAAGGTTTTTTTGGCCGAAAACCTTGGAAACTATATAGTTTTGACAGTTTCTGTTAGAATTTAGTCTTTCGGTCGAAAGAATATTGTTTCAGTTGAAAACGAGAAATTGGGACTATAAACAGAAACCAGAGAATTGCCCCAAGCTTACTTGAACTTTGGAGGTTGCAGACTCCTGCAAATACTCAGAATTTGGTTTTGCAAATGACACGATCATTTGCAAAATTGAATCTACTTTCAATTCCTATAATTTGTTTTCATTTTCATTATTTTTATCTATTTTTTTTTTATTTTTTTTTTTAAATCACTACATAATATTTTCAGCAGACATTATGATTCAGTGAAATGAAATATTCGTATCTCTAAAAATACAGAGTGAAAAATCTAGAAAAAAATATATTCATAATCTTTAAAGTGTTCTTTTTAAAAGGGTATTTTTAAATTTTATTTTTAAGTAAAAATTAATATACATACAAGGTGGAGGAAAATATGTGTCTAAAATATGGAACCTCAAAAAATTCTAGAAATTATAATATTCATCTGTTAGATTCAAAATTATAGTCATAATAAAATAGAGTCTCTGTAGATTGTTGCAGTATATTTAGTTTGTTAAAACCATAAATTTAATAATATATACATTGTTGGAGGAAAAAATAACTCATTATCATTCCTTTCATGTTTAAGGAATATACGATTAAAAAATTGTCAAATTGACATATCAAATCTTAATAAAAAAAAATTGAAAAATAGTCATTGGAAAGCTAACAAAATTATTCACAAGTTTTGGTTTTACTGTAAAACGAAATTCTAAATAAAAAAAATAGTTTTGTATGTCGGAAGTTGAAGAACTTGTGAAAATATAGTTTTTTTTTTCTCATAAAACAAGAAAAATAGACACCCATCTTCATGATTTCACCCGCAAGTGTTATATCAATGTACCATTATCATACAATAGTTGCAGAGTAAATAAACAATGAAAAAATGAGCAATCACACACATACATAGTACACCATTATTGTACGTGGAAACCCAAAGCGGGGGAAAACTGCATAATGCTTTTTCTTATATGTCTTTAAGAATTACATTCATTGGAAGCACCAACTTCTTTTTTTTTTTTAGCTGTAACTAGAAGGAGGCTCCAACCCCCTAGTTTCTCAGGCTACAACCTGAAGGAAGCTCCAACTTCCCAATTCTCTAGCTACAGCCAGGAGGATACAACCCCCTATGTTCTTCGGCTACAACCGGAAGGTGGATACAACCACCTGTCCTTTCCCTATCCAACCTCCCTGATGTATAAGTAAAATGATGGAACCACTGTCACACTATCACTGTGAGATATACAGTTGTAAACATGTACCAATAACATGAACCATGCATCAACCTGTAACTCAACTTGTACCATAAAATAGTGCATCAACCATGCACCAATCTATACCAAACAACCTGTAGTCAACATGTACCATAAACAAGTGAATCAACCCTGCACCAACCGGTACCTCAACCTGTACCATGAACAAGTGCATCAACCATGCACCAAACTTGTGTAAATAACATGTCACAACAACTTGTCGAAACAACCTATCACACCAAATGTCTCATCAATCTTATCAACCAAATGAGATATACTCACCAATATCAATCACCAAGACAAATCTCAAAGATGTGCATCAACCAAGCATACACAACAACTCATAATCATCACCAAGATCAATATGTGCTTCTAATAATATACCAATACAAGTATGCTACACAATCCATAAACCATGTGTTAACAATACTACTAACAAGTGCCTCCAACCATGTACCAAGTATGTACCAATCATGTATCA
>SNQJ01S0012579.1:123826-134514 GCA_010110895.2 Picea sitchensis | reverse complement strand
GCGGATGTAAGAAGACCTAATAGAAGCTTCCGCTTCTAGAAGGATCTTCCTCTAGATGCTTCTTTTTAGTATAAATAGGAGTCGAGGGTATGAGAACCCTAGCTTGGATATTATTGTAACAGAGAGTTGCTCGATTGGAGGTTTCCCCCTCGAAGAGGCCTGTGAACATTGCTATCTGAATCAAGTGCTATTTCTTTTCAAGTGCTATTTCTGTTGCTATTTCATATATCATTTCTTTGTATTGTGAAGATTATGCTGGATATTTTACTGTTATACTGTTATTTCTAGCATTTCGTTTCTGTTCTGCATATTTTATATATCTGGTATCTTGCAGAAATATTGGAAGCAATAGCATACATATGTGTACAATCTGATTAGTCTAGATTAAAATAACATATACTGTAATAACCCACAAAACTCAAGACATTGAAATATTCAAAGGAATATCAATAATTGCAGAATATCAGAGATCGTATAAGAATTAGTCTACAACAAACAAAGCATTCTTACAGTCCATAGAAACAACAAACATCTTCACTTGAAATAATTCAAATCTTCGATCAGTTTCACATAATTCCTTCTATAACATGCTGGCCCTCAAGGCTTCTCAATATTCATTAACACAGTATAAGTTCTCAAAAAAAAAAAATGGTCTATACAATGCTTGAAAATCCAAAAACAAAGTCCTTGCTAAAGGAGTCTCTAGTCTATGTTATACAAAGAGGAGTAACTCCTAGTTTTCTTTTCGCCTTCTTCTTGAAGAGGCAATTACAAAATTGTTCACGCTCCCTTGTCTCATGACAAGTGGAAAAAAGGACGAAATTTGAGGTAGTTAGGAAAAGGATGAAAGGAAAACAATTGTTTGTCCTTTTCCTATGAACTTTTTCTCTAGAGATAAGTTGTCCAGACTTCCAATTGGTTGTACAGTGACTCAATCCTCCTGTAAGATAATTGTTCTAGCATTGCTTCGATCAAGGAAATGCTATCATCTAGGGCACTCATATCTTTCTGCAATCTTGTCGTATAATCTTGTATCATTGTGTGAAGCTTCACCATCTATAGAAAATGTTGATCAATAAGATCAATAGAGACAAAGTTTGATGCTTCGATTGTTTGTCTCCTTCGACTCATGATTTCCTAGACTACATTCACTAACTATTACATGATCAAATTCTTCCCATCTTCATCTAACCTTGGAAGATGACTATTCCTAATCAACTCTTGGGAAACTTTGTGAGTTCTTGAATAGATCCCCATTTCCTTGGTTACTTCTTTGTCTATTCATCTCCCTACCTACCGGCAATGATCTAATGCATATAGGTATGTCTTCCTTATTGATTTTGAGGGCCTATACAACTCCAGAGGCACATTAGGATTCTCCTCTATCCAGGTATGAATGTTTTCTATACCTTCCCAGACAATGTTGTATTGTGTCAACTACATTTGTATCTAGTCATTTTTTTCAATAATTTTTGCAGCCACATTTTGGAAGAGATGCAGGTTGGCATACATAGCGATGATGGCACCTTCCAGATCATTCCTCACTTTTTTTGCACTGGTTTTAAAATTGAGAAGACTCCTTTCATCAATCTTAACCTATTGGATCCTCTCTTCTAACTCTTTGATCCTCATTTCCTTTTCTTCATTCTTTTGGCACAACCTCTATATATTGTCCACAATCACATCCATGAATACAAATCCTGCCCTATATGTTGCCATACGGTCTTCCCTGAAATATCCCATGACAAGGACCTGAGTCACTACTGACAAAGGAGCTCCTTTTGTTGCTGGAATCTTTTTTACTCTTTCTTGTATGATCCATCCAATTTTTCTATCATATGTCAAACTACGTAGACCCAATATTTTGGCTAACTGAAAATGTTCCCAAGGCCCAATACCTAAACCACTATTCGTTGTTTCTACTATTGTGCCTATGGTGGATGTTCTAGAGACATCCAAGTCCATCAGGTGTGTGTCACCATCTCTATCATTTGCATTCTTCTTTTCCCTTCCTTCTTTGGTAGCTTTATCAATTTCTTCCTTTTCTTATAATTTCGATTCTCTTCTTTTTTCTTCAGCTAAGTATTTTTGTTTTTTTGCGGCATCTTTGGCTTCGGCCTCCGCTTTTTCTTTTTCTTCATTTTATGCACTGGCCTTTTCTTTGTCAACTTCTAATTTTTGTTTCTTTTTAGCATTATTTCTCCTCTTCAGTACCTTCTCTTTGATTCTTATCTTTTTATCAATTGGTTCTTCTTCATCCTCTTCTGTGGAACTCGAATGAGTCGAGATGGAGATGGGGGAATATCTCTCAGCGTCATCTCTCTCTTCATCTTTTTTGGTTGCCTCTCTTGTAGCTTCTTCATCTGCAATCCTACGTTTTGTCTAACCCCACCTATTGAAAATTACCTCGTCATAAGTCCTATCATTTTGATGTACTAATTCTTCTGAGAACTCAGTGGTGTACTCGTATGGGAGTCTCATGTTATGAAAGTGCTCTTTGATGATGTTCTTTTCATCATGTCTCCTAAATCTTTCCTCTCCAAAATGGTAGGAAAGAAAGATGTCCACTTGAACCGAGGAATTAGATGAGGTGGTTTCATTGCACTGTATATCCTTATATATGTACCATGTTCCCTTAAATACCAATCCCCAATCCTTATTATAACTAGTATGGCCTTATTGGTCATCAAGGTGGGGAGGTCCAAAAAATAAACTCGTACAATGGGGAAAGGAAGTATTCACTGATACTTTGATAATATTTTTGATATTTATTCTCCCAAAGAACCTTGCAGTAGATGTGAACAACGACATCAATGGGAAACCAACTCCATCCCATGTTTGGGTACTTGTGAGCAATGCACATTATGTCTAGAATATATGAATACATATGGAAATTGGGGAAGCTTCTCGGTTGTGCTTTTGTAAATGCTGAAATAACATCTTTGAGATTCTCAGAAAATATGTCTGGCCAATTGAATGAGGCCCCTACATCTGCACAGAAATATATCAGAGGCATGTATGACAAGGGAAGTGGGTTGCATTTGGTTCCCCGTACAATCTGCATAGCATGGCTACCATATATTGGTAGGGTCTTCTTAAATTTATTGTGGGGTACCGACTCTTGGGCCGATATTTGAACTGCTAGTCTAATTTATACCACGTGGGGAATAAATCCTTCAGTGTGAGATCCAACTCGCTAAGGAGATGACCATCTAGATTTTTGTTTCCAGCCTCAATATGGTAACACTTAGCTACATCATCGAGCCTAAATGAAGCTATCAGATATTTTCTTGCATTAAATACATACCTACTATCTACATCTGTGTTTTTCAAAATCCAAGAAATGACGTCTGCACAAGGGAAAACTATCGGATGTGTTGCCACTCTAAAAATTCCTGATTTTTTTATATTTCTAAAAACCTACAGTTCATTTGGTTCCTCTACCTCTGCTGAGAAGTTTGATTTCTTAAACATATAATATACTTCTCCCCATTTTAAATTTTCTCCCTCTTTTTCCAGAAGTCTCGACATATCGTCGTATAGTACAGCCCCGACACTTTTTGTCTCTACTATTTTTTGGGAGTTTCCATATGGTTGAGCCCCTACTTATTTCATATTTTTTTATTTCGTGGTGACATCTCTAAACCCGAATTATGTTTCCACGTGTTGGGAAAGGATAGGGGGTTGTTCGAATTGCATTCATCTTGGCTCCTTTGTTCTTTATTTTCTTGTTCAATTGCAAGTATCTGAACAACAATATTCTTAACCCCATTTCATTTTATATCCTTATAAATAGAATTTAATGTAGTAGTTAGGTCGGATGCATTTAAAACAAGTTTTTTTAAATGTTCAGAAGAATTAAGGGTAACTCCTCTGAACATATTGGAGGAGTTAGAAGTAACTCATCCAATATGATCAGAGGGGTTCTCCTCAAATATCACAATAACTTTGTGCATCAGAACGATCAACAATAAATCCTCTGAGAGGGTCAAAGGAGTTTAAAGTAACTCCTACAAACAATTTGGAGGAGAATGAAGTAACTCCTCCGAACAGTTTAGAGGAGTTTGAAGTAACTCCTCTACAATAATTTCGGAGGAGTTTGAAGTAACTCCTTCGAATATTTCAGAGGAGTTTGAAGTAACTCCTCCGAATATTTCAGAGGAGTTTGAAGTAACCCCTCCAAGTTGTTTAGAGGAGTTGAAAGTAACTTTGTTGATCAAAAATTCCAAAATTCAACATTAAGTGTTTGCTCGTTTTTTCAAGTGAATCATGAGTTACTAGAAGAAACATTTAAATGAAGAAGGGACTTATGAGGTTTTCTCTTGGGTTCAAAACAAGGAGGCTTCATTTTTAGGGAAGTATCAAAATAGAAGGTAAAATGGAGATTTGAAGTGCCTGTCACAACACCATACTAAATGGGGATCTAAAGGAATAAGTCTACATTGAGCAACCAGAAGTATTTCAGTTGTCATAGAATGAAAATTATGTTTGTAGGTTGAATAAGTCCTTGTATGGTATTAAACAGGCCCCTAGAGCATGGTATTCTAGACTGGACAGATACTTACAATAGCAAGGGTTCAGAAAAGAAAATGAAGACAACAACCTCTACATCAAGGTAAATCAAGATAGTATTTTGTTAATTGAAGTTTATGTTGATGATATTATATTTGGTAGTGATGATGATGGGATGAGCCAGAAATTTGCAAAAGATATGTAGAATGAGTTTGAAATGTCATTACATGGAGAATTATCTTTCGTTTTTGGTCTTTAGATATGTCAAAGAAACCAAGACATTTTTATATCTCAGACCAAGTATATCAAAGAAATGTTAAAGAGGTTTGGAATGGAGTATTGCAAACCACTCAATACTCCTATGCAAACCAGTTGCAAGTTGAGTAAAGATTATGATTCAAAGGCTACAGATCAGAGCCAATACAGGTCAATGATTGGAAATTTACTTTATGTGAAACATTCCAAACCAAATGTGATGTAGGAAGTTGGACAAGTGGCACAACTTCAAGAAACACCAAAGGAATCTAATGTTTTGGTAGTAAAGAGGATATTCCAATATCTCAAGGGTACATAAGAGTTTGGATTATGGTATCCAAAAGAGAAGGATCTATCACTTATTTCCTACATGGATGCATATTGGGTAGGTTGCATTGATGATAGAATTGTTAAAATTTTGGTATGCTCGTTTAACTATAGACAATGTCACATCATTGTCACCCAACCATAGGAATTCACTATGCCACCCTCGAGCACACTAACCTTTTCTTAGATGGAATGATTCTAGAAATTCCACACTAGAACCAAGATATAAACCCTAACTAGAAATATCATTGTTGCAACAGTAGCACAATACCAATAGAGCATACCTTCACCAAGAGAAATGCAGAAGAGAGAGATATCAAAAATACTGAGCAAGGATAGACTTCACCACTGCAACTATTATGTCACCTTCCTAGGACTTGTTCCCCCCTTCTGTGTCACCACTACAACTGTTGCAATTTCTTCTCCTCAAACTTGTTCACTATTTGTTGTGAGTGAGTGAGTGTGTCAAATGAGCCAACGCATTCCTTTGTTTATACTAGTTTGTCAGGTGACTTTTCTAGGTTGGACCAACTTCTTTTTCTGGGCATTCTAATTATTTATTATTATTCTCCTTTGGCCAACTTATCTTATAGGGTTTAATCACATATGTTTAAGGGTTCTCTTACTTCTTGAATATTCTAATCTAAGTATAAAGGTTACACTTGGATGTTAATACCTCCCACAGCTACCAAAACATCAACACTCCCTCTTAGCTAGGGATGTATTAACTAAGATGTTATTCATGTAATGGTCTCAAAAAAATCCATCCATCTCACATGGAATAAGAAAGAATCACATGGTCTTACATATTAGTCTATAGGTAGCATCACCATAGCCACACAGGATATCTCATGATCAAATAGATCATGTCTCAAGTAGCACCATCATAACCACACATGCTTTGTAATAGTCAGACACAGACTATCTGATGGTCATGTCATGGTCATGCATCTATGGTCTCATCATCCTTATGGGATTTATGCCATCACAGGGCTTCATCTAGTTCATACAGAACTAGTAACTCACCATCTCACATAGAATCTGGCATCTAGATCATCAAAACTAGTAACTCACCAGCTCACACATAATCTGGCATCTAGTTCATACAAAACTAGTAACTCGCCAGCTCACACATAATATAGCATCTAGTTCATATAGAACTAATAACTCGTCAGCTCACATAGAATTTGGCATCTAGTTCATACAGAACTAGTAACTCGCCAGATCACACAGAATTCAGAATCTATCTCATACAGAACTAGTAACTCACTAGCTCACACATAATCTTCCATCTAGTTCATACAAAACTAGTAACTCGCCAACTCACACAAAATCTAGCATCTAGTTCATACGGAACTAGTAACCTCTCTTGGAACACTAAAAAACTAGTCCACACTGACCAGGCATCTAGTCACAAGGATTAGGCGATATAGTGTGCACACACTACCCATCCATCCCAAGGCTAGGAAACACCTCCAACCACACAGGTTGGCCTTCCATATTGAAAATCTAGGAAACTCGCCAACCCCAAAGGCTCAACATCTATTGACCTTGTCTGAGGTCATGTTGACTGGTGCCATAGTTAGTAATGTGATTTTGAAGTATTACCCACTACTACTACCACACTCTAATGTTGTTGCCCTGGAATCACATCTATAACTCATCACTCCCTCTTACTAAGGAAGTCCTTCTAGACCACTCCAAGCTTGGCCTTTAGGTAGTCATACTTCACCCATAACAGAGGCTTGGTCAACACACTTCCTACCTGCTCATGTGTACCCACATATAGGAGCCTCACTACTCCCTTCTACACCATATATATGATACAATGGTACCTAATCTCGATATGCTTTGACTTGTAATGAAACACATGGTTCTTGGACAACTTTATACAACTTTGGTTATCACGCGGCCAGATACAAGTCACCACTAAATCAAGATCAAACAATCCTGCAAGAACCTTATAAAGCCACATTGCTTCACTGCTAGTTGAACATGTTTCTATATACTCTACCTCGTCCATACTGAGTGCCACACTAGACTACCTCATGTTGAACCATGAGATCATAGTCAATCCCAAATTGAAACAACATCCAGATGTACTCTTCCAGTCTGCAACACTACCGGCCAAATATGAATCTGCATAACCTTCACGATCTGAACCGTATCGAAGTCCATAGTCCATTGTACCCTTCAAGTACCTCAACACATGTTTTACCGCAACCAAGTGAACACATATCAGCTCAACCATATACTCACTCAATATATTCATGGAAAAACATATATTTGGCCATGTGTTTGTCAAATACATCAACAAACTGGATATCTTTCTATACATGGTGGCATCCATTGTCTCTGAAAGTGACTCAATAACTTCTCCCTTTGGAAGTAGTACTGCCTCCCTCTCTTGGAGCACCTCTACATACACTGGAGTTTATTTCATGCATGCTCCTGTTGTATATCATGGCCCAAATCACATATTGGGATTGCTACACCTCTAGACCCAAGAAATAATGCATCATACCCAGGTATTTCATTTTGAACTCTAAGGAAAGATTTCTCTTACACTCAGTGATGAGTTTCTCATTCCTTGTTAGAAACAAGCCATCCAATATCAAAGGGAAACCAATCTCATGCTCATCAAAATAATTGTCTGGCATATCGTACCCTGGGTTCCTACTTAATCCCATACAAAGTTTTCTTCAATATGCAGACATAAGACTCCTTCTCATGTATCTCTTATCTTCTCTATGTGCACTTCTACTAGAGCAAGTGTCTTGTCATAATATTCTCCCTCTTGTTGGGAGAATCCTCTGGCCAAAAATCAGGCTTTTTACATCTCTAAGCTACCATCAACATCATGTTTGATCTTGTATATCAATTTAGAATTCACCACTGACTTCCCTTTTGTTCTCAAGAAAAAACTCCATATCCTAGTCCTTTTGACTGGCATCCTCCTCTATCACTGAAACAAGGTAATCTTCTCAGGAGGTCCCATATCTCCTCGAATCCTCTAAATCTTCGATCTATCCTCCTAAACTCATGCCACCTGTCTGTCGGTCCTGGAATACATCTATCTCTCCCATCTGAATCTGAGGAGGAATACTTTTTGAATGAAAGTCTCTAAGCCATTGACTCTCTCTAAGACCAGGATCACTCTGAGTCTATGTAATATCCAGAGCCATCTGCTCCCTTTGTATGTGATTATCTCCTCTGAAGTCTAATCTCCTATGAACAATCTAGGGGGGGCTTCTCCTCCCTACTAGGTTGTGATGGTTGACTCCCTCTGAACTCTAGCTCCTTCTGAGATGGTACTTGATGTGGTGTCCTACCTCACCACTAGTGGAACCATCTACTCCTTCTCATGATATGGCTCATCAATGCTATGTATATTTACATCTTGCAAAGTGTCACGGGAACATTTTGGTCTCTTCCTTGTTACTACAATGATTATGGGTAGGACCTTCTAGCTCTACTAACTCTTCATGATGATTTGAAGAGTGATCAACTAAACTAGAGAGATATGTTCGGTCATATTTGAAGCCTTTTACTCCTTACAATCAATCTCCATATGAGATACTCTGTATCTCGCAAAACTACCATTCTTTCCAGAAGGTTTTATCTTTGTCCTCTTTTTCTTCGGTACATGGATGTATATGATCGTGTATACAACTTCTTATCTTGATATTCTACTCCATGTATCAAACTAGAGACCATCTAATATGTTCCCTCTTGCAACCTTCACTATAGTTCCCTTCATATTTATCATCTGTGACCTGCCCGGAACAAGACCAACAACCAGGGAAAACTATAGACAAGAATAATAATCTTATAATAATAATAAAAACAATAACGATAGCAATCGTCGTAGTAGCTCCTTCTCAGAGCTATCACTTGTGACCTTCCTAGAAAAAGAGCCAAAATAAAAATGCAATAATAAGAAATAGGAACAACACTCTTCTAGTGTTGTGACCAATCATTCCTCCATGGTAACCTGCCCAGAACAAGAAACAAGAACAACAATATTTTCATGGCAACCTCCACATAATTTACAAGATAACCTGCCCGAGACAAGAGAAATAAGAGAAACGTATTTCCAATATAATAGTATTTTCATAAGAAAATATCTATGTTAACAAGAATAAAAAACAATGTCATGGTAATCATCATAGCATTACCAAGGTGACCTGCCTGGAAGCAAAACAAGAAGTATTTCCTAGAGGATATGTTAGTACATCATGCAAACAAGTACAATAAGCATTTATATCAATAGTATTCGCATGCTACCAAGTATTCATTGTATCTAGCAGTAATAGAACCTTTCAAGGATTGTTGTCACAATTATAGTGTTTACTTGTAATGTAGAAATTATCAAACTTGATATGTGAAAGTTGGAAACTTATCAATTTAGTCAATCAAACCTGGAACCTGGAGTCTTATCTCCAAGAATGAGTGTGGTTGCTTCTCTTCCAAGTCTCCTTAATTCTAGATGATAAGTATTCTCTCCAACTTGTCCCTTGTACTAAGACAATATGCTTTCTTGAAAGAATCCGAGTTAGGGAATATAATGCAAATAAACTCTAAAATCTCAACCTTAATCAATATAATACTTTAACTTTGATCATAGGTTAGTATGATAATCATTACTTCAATAGATCAAAATAAAAATGGATGTTCATAAGATCACAATAATGCCATAATAGCTAGAGACATATCAAAACAATCAATCCTGGAGTCTGTTCTTCCTCTAAATTTGTTGGATTTGAGATTCCTCTAGATATATGATTGTTGTTTGGACAAAATATCCATTTCTCTTGAAAACACCCTCAAGACAATGATACAATTTAAACATATACAAGTACATACCTCCAATAGGAGTGACAAATAACGGCAACCAACGACAAATCCTCAAACTTCAAAGTGCTCCAACTTGTAATATGAATGTAGTTGGAGATGCGCTAGAGTAATAGGAACTAGGAAAACCAAAAAGTAGGGCCAAATTTTCACATAAAATTCACTGGTCCATAGGAAATGCAATGGGTACTACAACTAGCACTGCAACTGGTGTTACAACTGGTATTGCAACTGGTGCTGCAACTGGCACTACAACTCGTGTTTCAACTGGCACTACCTCATCTCCCTCTAGCTCTTAAATTTAAAATTCAATGGATCCTTCTATGCCAAGGTGACCTCCTTTATTCAAGAATCAACTTCAACTCAACCTTTAAATTCCATATGCCTTGACCTAGGGTTGTAAGATAAAACCCTAATTTCTCAACTTCAAAAAATTGCAGATCTAATCTGGTGTAACGACCCTTAATTATTAAGATGTTTAATTTAATAAATAATCCTAAAAAAAAATTTAGCTAAACTATAATTATTTATTAAATAACCTTAACTAATTATTTGTTATTAATTAGTTATTCTTGACTATGCTAAATTTAAGTATAGTTAACTCTTTAATCAATATGGTTAATGATTAATTTGATTATTAATTAATTAACTAATTAATAAAGTATTAAATAAGGGGTGGATAATAAAATTTAATGTTTAAATTGGGTTACGTATCCCACAAGGGATAACGTATCCAATAC
>SNQJ01S0012579.1:107367-123816 GCA_010110895.2 Picea sitchensis | reverse complement strand
GGGTATACCTTCCAGTGACCCCCAATATACGATCCAACCACTACAAACAGTTGGGCCATGGAGGGATAATCTCCGTAACTCACCTGAATGCGACCTCGTGTGTAACCCCTGTGTGAGAGGGGGATCCCATGCAGACTATTACAACAATTGGATTTAACTCTCCCTACCGCAAGATACTAAGTTTGTTTGATAGCTTTGGAAAGTTATTCTTTCAACCTATTCCAAAGCCCTACACCTTAAACTAATGTAGGTTTGCTAACAAAGATGTAAAAAAGTCTAATAAATTTTAGTTAAGCGTTGATTTTAGTGGTTGTTGTTTACTCAAAGGGTGTACAAAAGTGAAACTGATGGAATGATGACTCAATTCCCAAAAGTATGCATGAAGTATGATAAGCAATCATTTCTTTTCAATGAATACCTATTTAAGGGAAAGAGGAAGAGTCGTTTTCACTATCAAACACTTGATAAGGAATGCCCTCAATCAATTTTGTTCTCAATCAAATCCAATATGATGCTACAACATTTCAAAAATGCAAACTAATATGCAAACTAATCACTAATATGTACTTTTTCCATTTGTATGCGAATGATAATCAATTCAATGCAAAAAATTTCCTGCCAACTACCCTTTTAGATCAAGGAGATTCAGACAAGAAAACACAGATTTCACATAAACAACACACCCTTTTGAAATCAAACAAGAGAAAGAAAATAAAAAACTCAAAAGGAAGGAGAAAGAGATTGGATTAGATGACCTCAAAGAACCAAATGAGAAGAGTCACAGACTTCCAATGTCCTTCACTAGAGTTCCCACTCAGTCGGATAGGAGAGAAGAAAGCAAGGGATTGATTTCAAGCTCTCATAAGAAAAAACTCAAAAATAATGAAGAAGGGCATAAAATCTGATCAATAAGGTGTTTACTTCTCAAGAGGAAGCATGTCAAAGTTCAAAGGAAGCATCATTCAATTACAAAACAACCTAGCAAGTGAAAAAACAGAGTTTGGACCTCCAAAAAATGGAAATTTTGAAGAGATTTTGGGAAAAAAGGGGCTGGTGCTTTGGTATAAGGGCCACCAGAGCGTTATACATATCTTTCCAATAGCTTAAGACAGTGTTGGTGCTCTGCTAACAAGGCAGAGGAGTGCTGGAGTCCTAAAGCTCAGAAAAAGGTCCAAAAATCCAAAATTTCAATGGAATTTTTGCAATCAAGCTGAGTGTGATGGAGTGAATATTCAATCAGATAAAATGGGTGAACAAGGTCTAAAAACAATCAGGCAAGACAAGGTCTTATGAGGAAAAATCAAAAATAAAATTTTGGGTTCGATTCTCCCCAGTGGAGTCGCCAGTTTCTATTGTAGGAAAATCTCCTTGCGGACAGGTAGATTGCCTCAAAGAGCTAGACCCTAACTCTAAGACAAAAAGTTCTTAACATGGACACTGAATTCCTTTCAAATACACACAAACTAATACATGAGAAGGAAGGATGATAGAGGTACCTTTTTATCAACGTTTGTCCCTGCACGCTCTGAGTTGAGGTCCAATCATTCGCTCATCGCTGAGTCCTGTAGACAAACAAAGTACGACCACTTCCTACTCTATTGATGTTAGCTTGAAAATAGATCTTTCTATTAACGATAAGTTCATGTAAGATTAGACACAAACTAGAAATAAACAGGCCAAGAAAATTATATTAATGAGGACAAAACATTGCTTACAGCCATGGATGAGTTGCAACAACTCTGCCAAGTCCTCCTTGTCTACCCCTTTCTCAAAATATCCACAATATAAATTATGATAGATTCATTGATTGCTCCTTATGATATCATAGGTCTCTTGCTTCCAAAATATCTCTGTTCCAACACCACTTATGAGATCATAAGTTTGGTGTGATTCTCCTTTTTCAGTCCCCTTTCACCATTAGAAAGCTTGCTTATATAGCCTTGGAGAGGCTCAACCACTTGATATATCCTTGGGGAAGGTGAGGATTTTCCTCCTTCAGTTGAGGATCTACCCTAAGATCATGGCTGGACTAGGGATTCAAATCCAACTTCCTTCTAAGAATGAAAAGATCCTTCCCCCATTCATCTCAACAACTTAACTACTGCCCAGAATAGGTAGCGCTCCCTAAAAATGGCCATCAGAGCATTGTAGCGCTCTCTAGTAGGATTTAGGGGGCGCCAACGCTTTCAAAATCTATAGTTCTCCCTCAAAAGGGCCAGGGGATATTTATAATTCTCCCAAAGAGTGTAAGGGGCAGCGTCGGCGCTCCCAGAAGAGGTATAGGGGAGCGCTCTCCTCCAAAAGCTAGTTTTTTGAGTGTTTTCAGATGGCAAAAGGTTCATGAGCCTACTGACTCATTTCTCCTCTTACAAATAAAATGTTTGATGTGTTTTAAGTGTCCTTCTCATGTCGTTATACGAATGACACAGGCATCATGTCAGTATGCTTCCTTGACACTTGCGACACTTGTGAGCAAAGTGCGACACTTGCGACCTTTGTAATGACGACACTTGAGACACTATCAAAGTGAGTAATTTCGATGTGTAACAACAAACCCCTATGTTCTTCGGCTACAATCGGAAGGTGTCTACAACCACCTTTCCTTGCCCCATCCTGCCACCCTGAAGTAGAAGTAAAATGATGGAACCACTATCACACTATCACTGTGAGATATATTGCTATAAACTTGTACCAATAAATTTGAACCATGCATCAACCATGGATGAACCTGTAATCAACCTGTACCATAAATAGGTGCATCAACCATGCACCAACCTGTACCATAAACAAGTGCATCAACCATGCACCAACCTTTAATCAACCTGTACAATAAACAAGTGCATCAACCATGCACAATCCTGTAATCAACTTGTACCATAAATAAGTGCATCCAACCATGTACCAAGTATGTACCAATCATGTGTCAACTACTCATCAACTATGAATGTGTCAACTACTTCATCAACTATGACTCAATAATATGTACTCAACATCATCAAATATACACCTCTATGTATGTTCCAACTCATCAAATAATTGCCTCAACCATGTACTCAAACATGTAAATTCCTCAAATCCAAAGCTCCTCATCAATTTCCCATCATCAAACTGATTGTGTAATATACTGTGTATATGATCATATTCTTGCAAACTTTCCTTAACTTTGATAGCAAGAGAATAGCATTTTCATCAAACTTGTAGTGTGTTTTATGCAATTCCTCCAAGTGGCACCATACTTGAAAAATCTCAGAAAAGGAGTTATAGCAAAATGGTATGCCTTGTTGAATTTCCTAGTTTATTCTTAGAGAGCCACCTTGTAGAGCGTGCATCACAAAAAATATTTAATGAAATTATCTGAAAATATTACAAAGAATACTAAATATTAAAAATCTCTAACAAACACATTTTGCCTCACGGAATTTGGGTCTGTTATGAAGAAGTTATGATTGCTTTTCACCAAACACCGATTTGATCAGTTTCTCGGATCACACAAACCCTATTTTCCACGGAGGTAACCCAAAATACAACGACCCACAATATGAATTTTTAACCACAAATACTTGGATATGTTTTCTCAATTTCATAGCAATTTTAGGATCTGAATCATTATAAAACAAAGTTATAGAGAAATGGTGAGATGACCTGGAAATAACATACCTTAAAAGCACCATCAAAAGAATTTATCCTTCCTTTGCATTTCTCGCCTTCTTTCTTCAATTTTAATTTAGGCTCAGATATAATTTTTAAAACCTCATACACCTATATATTCAATATTCTCAAGTGTGATTCAAAATGAGAGATCCTTGCCTCTTATTTATACTCCAGCTTCCTTAAAAACATCTTCTAGGTCACTCTGGCCCCTAATTTTCCATTTTAGGGTTAGTCCACTTCACTTCTCCATTAAAAATTATTATTGAAATAATTTATTTTGTATTCACTTTGAATTATAATACACTAATACTTCAATTTTATTATTTACCTTTAAAATCTCTTAAACCACTTTTTGACTACTTTGACCTTTTTGGGGGCTTCTAGATGACATATGAGGGTCTCCAACTTTGTAAGGCCATAACCAACTCTCAAACTGTGAGGGAGTTATGTGACGCTCTCTACATACCACTAAAATGGCATGTACTATCCATATAGAATAGTATTATCCTAAAAATATATCATAACTCATACCATTACCCATCAAAACAAACTTGGGTCCATTAACAAACCTGGGTTCTCCAACTTCTAAAGGGCTTTCAACTCTCTAACTGGGAGGAATTATGTGACATTCCACATACCACCGGAATGACATGACAAGAATCATCCATCTAGGATATTTTCCCTAACAAATTCACTTTCTCCTTCATCTTAATATTCCATAATTAAGCATGGGTTCTACTCCACAAAGCGTCTTCCCGTGAGGGCTTTCACCATAAGGGGACCACTTTGGAGTTCATCCATATTTACTTCTTATCAACCATGACAAAACAATAATGAGTCATATTTACATAAAACACTATTGGGTCCATTACCCAAACCTTTGTGCTACAGGTCTTTCTTCAAGGGTTGACATCAATGACAACCAACCTTAATCAACATTTACCACATAATGTCTCAAATTATAATTATAGGTGGCTTAGGTTTCAATCTCTTGACGTAATTAGGAAGTGCAGGTTAAACACCCCTTGGTCATAACATGCTTATTTAAACCATCAAATTATTTTCCAGGGTTTATTTAATCAACCGGTTACCAAAAGAACAATGCTAAAGTAAATTACCCTTGACTCCAAGGATAAACTTGTTTGGTGGTTGTTGTCTTACAGCTGGAGCATTGAAAGTGAATATGTAGGAGAGAGGTACACTAAGCATAAGTCTAAACGTTTTATCTTTTGGTTGTTTTTTTCTATTTGTTATTTTATTTTGGAAATCCAAATTTACTTAATTAAACTAAACTACAATCATGACTTTTAAATTCTGGCTTTAATCCTACCAACTCTTGTGTAAAATGGTGAAGGGTACGTAATCTCTTTCAGATTATTATTAAAAGAAAGTACCCTACGTATTCATAATACCTGGAGTCAATATTCGATACTAAACAGAAAATATGTATCCCTCTTGTCATTGTGGTTTTCCTGAAGTAATAGGGTTGTGTGTTTATATACATACAAAATCTTGCTTATCCAAAATAGGTCCTTTATACAAACAAAAGGGTAATTCCACTAACCTGAGTTAAATATTTTCAGCTTCAACTGAATTTATTTACAATTTTATCAATCGCGGTTATTTCGAATGTAAGTTAAAATCTGTTAATATGCTCTCAAGGTCGATATTAGTTGAAAGTATTCCAGTTATGGTGCCACTTATTTCCCTTTGAAAAAATTCCAATATTTTAATTATTTTCATAATTCGAAAGAATTCTCTACAGCTTACCCATTAAAGGGAAGTTTTAATGTAAATATAGTTTTTTAACCATTCATTTCTCCAAGATAAATCTTTCTATTTAAGAGTATTGAAAGTTATTTATAAAAATGTAGAGTTCATTGTTCTATTTCTGTACTTGATCTCTCAGATTATAGACATAAATCCAATAACTTCTTTACGGGGATTACTATTGGTAACTATCCTATTGTATAAACATATTTGGTATTATCAATTTGACCTTTCTCACTTTTGGACTGGATACAAAACCTTTAGAGGGATCTCTCTTATCATTTGGTCTCCGGAAGATAAGTTTTTTCTTAAGGATCACTAGGTATTTGATTAGATAAAGAGATTTATAAAGTTTGATGGAAGGAAGGACGAAAAATGAATCTGTTGGGAAATGGAGTCAACTTTGAAGCAAATGGAACTATGAGTTATTGGTGAGTAGAACTATCAAGGAAGCATAGGCTAGATAGGTGATAATATTTCAATTTTAAATATTGCTCTGTATAATGGAAGAAAAAGAAAATAAATAATTACATTCAAAGAACCAACTGGGATGAATTCTGATTGAGTTAAGAAGAAATAACAATACTTAAATTGCTTGAGTATAAAGCATCAATATTAGATGAATTCCAGACCATTATTTTTCCAATTTAAGCATATAAAGGTTGCAGATGAAATGAGAAAATAAAACAAGAAATACATACATGAGAGGGAAAAACACACTTCAGATCACCACCACAAGAATCTTTGGTATGAATAGTATTGTACTTCTGCACTAATA
This sequence comes from Picea sitchensis, assembly GCA_010110895.2. Lineage (NCBI taxonomy): Eukaryota > Viridiplantae > Streptophyta > Pinopsida > Pinales > Pinaceae > Picea > Picea sitchensis. The sequence goes on along the minus strand of SNQJ01S0012579.1, from coordinate 117,617 downwards.
TTTCATTAAATGTCAGAAAAATTACAAAATGTTCAAGACAAATGTCCTCTACACTTCTGCCAACCCATTTAGTAAATCAAAATTACAAATATATATAGAAAATAATGTCCCCCAAGATGAGGAGGTCGAGATCAACCATTACCCCAAAGATATACTTAGTTACATTAGGATAGAAACATGTTTAGAATTGCCTGCTAGGAAATATGAATCAATTTGCTGGAAAATAAGGGTCAAAGATAACATCATATCTCTCGAATCATGATAGGTGTTACAAAACTGAGAGACATTTTGTATATGAACCCATTCTTGAGAAGAACCTCTTCCAGGTTTTGAAAATTCCTCTCCAGCATCTCGAGATCTATGCCCAAATATAACGACTAAAACAAGAAATCATTAAATGTTTAAATCTGAAAAATAGGTTGTAAATATCCATTAGAATATTCCAAACTGTGACACCTCTGAAAAAACTAACAAGGGATTTTGTGAAAGGGCTCATGCTTGACAAAATCCTCTTCCAATTTTTGAAGATTCCTTTACATTTCATCAAAAACTGAGTTTGAAGTTGATTGCAAAAACAATCATTTCTAGAACTTGTGCAACAAACTTGCATAGAGAACTTGCGGAGCAAGGTTCCTTTTGACATTTTATTCTATTGTTTGGATTTTATTGATGGCTGAAGGTCACTGATTGATAGTTTTACACTCGAGATGATGATAAACATCCCTAGGACCACTTCATTACCCTTTCAAACACCATTTTCTTCAACATCCTAATATATGTCAAATACTCGATTCATAATTTGATCCTTGAGAAAATTATAGGACACTAACATCGTCTCCAATGGGGATGATTTCCTCCCTGTGAGGTATTAAAGAACTCGTTGACCAGGTGCCTTCATCCATTGGGATGTTCCCAATCTGCAAACTGACTTGTGTCCTTCTCCAACTGAAATCAAACCCACTTTTCAAACTGAAAACCAAAACTGTACACTGGAGCTATGCATGCTTCAAACTAAAATATGAAAATTCTAAAAAATGAAATCAAAACTTATGGAAGGATGCTTACCCATATGAGATTATTGCACACTAGTTCCTACTCTAGGCTACTGAAACATCTCTCGAATCAGGTGATGCAAAAATTCCAATGTAACTAATCAAGAAAGTGACTACTTACTTGAATTCTGCTCACACTTTCCTTAAGCAAGCAGAAAGAATTAGATAATGGCAACATAAACTCCATTTTGAATCCAATTTCAAAACTCATCGATTTAAAACCACTGACTAATCACAGAAATGCCACAAAATTCTTCTTCTATGATTTTTCCAATATAAATGCAAAGGAATCTTGAAGAACATGAATAACTACTGCTTGTTGATAAAAAAGAAAAGGATAGTGGACATCTATAATTGCTTCTTGTTGATGAGCAAAAAGAAACATAGAAGTCTCATCTTTTACTATTTTCCTTACTTCAACTGTTGGTTGGTATTATTCTATGTTTTCAAATTGAAGATCCTTCTCAAAACAAATAGAAACAGATTGATTATTTTCCTTATTATCCATATCAAGAAGAAAATTCATGTATTCTAGAAATTTATCAATTGGAACAACCACGACTTGTATGTTCAATTATTCATGTAAATCAATAGGAATCTCATTTTGGTTGTCTAGAAATCCTGGGTTTGTATTTTCAAGAGATAAAAAATTCTGAGTGGTTTCTTCAGTTTTAAAGGTATCTAAGACAATGTGCCCTTCTTCACTATTTTCTTGCAACTGTGGGGTGTAATAATCATGAATTGGTTCATTGTCTAGAGTGTTTATACATGCAATTTCATAGATATGATTTTCACAATTTCCTTCTTGAAATAAAAATTGAGAAATTGAACAATCTGAAGAAACATATAAATAATTTTCCTCATACTCTTGATCACAAGAAGACTGGCAAGGCTGATGCAAATCTTCATCATTTTTAGGGGATGGAACATGACTTTCATCATTAAAGTCCTGCTCAGTTTCATTTTCATCCAAGAGAGAAAATGCCATTTATTCTTGGTGCTGAAAAGGGTTCTCGTACAAAGCTTCAAGGATTTCTTCATCCATGAACTCTTCATCGCCATAAATATTTTCCAAATTTGGAATGAAATTTTCAAAATGATCACAACAATTTTGAACCAGTGATAAAGATGGACAAGTTTAATTGTATTTCTCAAAAAATATTAAATGGAAATTTTTAAGGGAGTACAAGCAACCAGGTGGAAAACCTTCATACCAAGATCTCACTTATCCCTCCAAAGTAACCATAAACATATTCATTAAGCAATATTCATGAAATTGAACCCTCAACTTACTCACATGCATGTGAAATTTAACCAAATGAAGAGCAACATCGTCACCATCCGTGTCTTTGAATTTTGGCAAATAAGTTTGCCAATCTATGCAAGGAATTCGATTTGGAAAACCAGGAATGTGAGAGAGATTCATTGGACCATACCTTGCAGATCTGTGATCCATATTGAAGCAATGGTGTCATCGAGAAATGTTTTAGGCTACTGAGTCTTTGGACAGTGGAGTCGCCATGAAAATTCTGAAATCTAGATTCTTGAAAATGGAGTTTCCAGCTGAATGATGTACAACATTTCTGTGTTTGACTACTGTTCACCATCAGTACTTATATTTGAACTTTTTCGTTTATCCCAGGGAAAATTTCACTTTTTCTCCTCGACAACAACACCAAAATATTATCACTATGTAAATTGCTTGGGCCGAGGAATAAAATCACAGAGGTAACCTTCAAACTGACTTTAGGATTGGAATCTGGCCTTTCCAAACCAAAGAGGGCTCTCTCATTGTGTATTAGGCTCAGTGTCCAGATCTGAAATGGAAATAAGGTTTTAAGATGTGGTTGATTAAAGAGGTGAAAAATAATCCATTGGGCATGGAGTCAAATTTACTTCGAAGGGAACTATCAATGACTAGTAGTAGAGCTATCAATGAAACATAGGAAAGGTAGATGATGTTTTATCAGTCAATAAGTTTGTAGAAAAATGGTGGTGTTATCACTCCAAGAGTCACTCTCTGACTGTAAAGGGAACGAGCTTGGTAACATAAAAATGATTTATTAAATCAAGGATTTAGATTAGAGATCAACAATATTAGATGGATCAACTAAATGACTGTCAAGAATTGTACCTTACGAGACTATTGATAAAGTACTCTAGCAAGCTTGGCTCCAATGAACTAATCAGATGTTTATAATATATAATAGACATGGAAGAAATTACTCTAATGAGAAAATTCACACACACATCAAAGGTATGTCTGACAATCTAATTAAAACAATCAGAAATATATACTTGCAGGCCTAGACCACTAATACAATGAAGGATAGACCTCCCTCAATCATTAAGTGATGAAAGTTGAAGTAACTCAGACTAGTTACTTATGACACAAGCATACAAAAATAGATATGAGAAAGAAAATCTGATATCATTCATGAATCTGCAAAGAATCCATAAGTACATTCATATATGTCTTTCAAAGCACAAGACTTCTCAAGTCTATTAAATGAAACATTCCTGAAGACTGACCCCCCTCCTACTGTAATACATTTCTCCAATATATATATAAGAAAATAATATTGTTATAGATCCTAAAAGGATGGATCTAAAAGCCACCTATCAAAACAAACCTAATCTATTTCACTAAAAATAGAAATTGGATCCTAAATCTAAGAGATAATATCCTTATCAAAATCTGAGTCTCTGACTGCTACTGTGGCTTTCCTTGAGCTAGCAAGAGCCTTCTCGAATCATATTCACCACCTGGGCTGTGAATCATCACTAAAAATGATGAAGAGAAAGTCAAAGTTGACCAAATCTGCCACCTACAAGGGTTTTCAACACATTATACTGCAAAAAGAAGGCTTGCGCTGACAACTGTTGTATACATTTATTTGTCTCTTTGAATTTTCTTTTAACAATTTGCACCTTCTCAACAAAAATTTCCTTTTAGGATCTATAACAACATGTTTTTCTTATATATATATTGGAGAAATGTATTAGAGTAGGAGGGGGGTCAGTCTTCATGACTGTTTCATTTAATAGACTTGAGAAGTCTTGTGCTTTGAAAGAAAGATATGAATGTACTTCTGGATTCTTTGCAGATTCATGAATGATATCAAATTTTCTTTCTCATATCTATTTCTGTATCCTTGTGTCATAAGTAACTGGTCTGAGTTACTTCAGCTTTGATCACTTAATGATTGAGGGATGTCTATCCTTCATTGTATTAGTGGTCTAGGCCCACAAGTATATATTTCTGATTGTTTTAATTAGATTTTCAGACATACCTTTGATGTGTGTGTGACTCTGTTGATTAGAGTAATTTCTTCCATGTCCATTATATCTTATAAACATCTTATTAGTTCATTGGATCCAAGCTTGGTAGAGTTCTTTCTTAATAGTCTCGTAAGGTACAAGTCTTGACAGTAATTTAGTTGATCCATTTGAGATTGCTGATCTTTGATCTAAATCCTTGATCCTATAAATCATTTTTATGTTACCAAGCTCGTTCCCTTTACAGTCAAGGAGTGACTCTTGGAGTGATAACAGGTGGTAGAAAAGGGAATTCAACAACCCATTACACTAAGAGCATCTAACTGAAGACAAATTCTTAATCCAACTTTAGAGGAAATTTATGGAATGTTTAATTGCTATGAATCAGAGCATCAAACATGGATGCATTTTGATCATGTACTTTCCAATCAAACATTGAAGAACACACATTTAAATGAAAACTAAGATAAGAGTTACATACACATAGAAAGGGACACACTATGACTATGGAGGAAAAAGAGGTTGATGGTTAGGTTTAAGGCATGGGACTTTATACAATGAGAAGAAAAGATAGGGTTTACAAGAAATGGGATCGAAGGAATAGGCCATGGTCATATTAACTCAAACAATTATCTAGTAGGAAATAAGACTTCCTTAGTATGTGAATTGTGTAGGACAGGTGATGCGTAGCGCAAAGAAAAGAGCTTTCATAGCGACTGAAACTGAGCTTGTGTAGCGAATAGGACAGGGTTTGCGTAGCACATATGACAGGGTTTGCATAGCGCGTGAATTTTCTGAAATCTTCTATGGAAGAGGAGTGTATCTGATGAAAAAGATAATTTGCATGGAAGAGAGGAGGGAAAAGGAATTTCATATGTTAACAAACCTGATTTTGAAAGATTGATTGGACCTTTGAAATGATTTGACAATTTGGGTAGCGCCAAAACAAACTTACACAACATGTGATCCTTGAAAATCAGGATACTAACATATGTAATACAAAAAAATAATTAATTAATCTTTTGGAATTCCTATTTCAACTATAATTGCAGTAGAATTATATTTATCTAAGAGACAAATGTTCATGCCTTTCAAGTTTTATTTCAAAACTTCCATATGTTACTATAACTGTATAATGACTAGACCTATAGTACTATAGCATGATAATTACCAAACATATCAGGTTATAATTCTACCCTTTAACCTTCACAATAATACTTATGTAAAATCCATCTCTACAATTTAACAAAGATTTAATAAGCAAGGAATGCATATGTAAAAATTGAAGCAATAATTATACATATCTGAACCCAACAACTAGAAACAAATGGAACAACCACGTTCCACCCAACCATAGATGCAGAACAACCAAGTTACTTGTCTTGATCACCCCCTAGCCTGACCATGAATCCATAATGGTGAACTGAGACCCACTCCTTAGCCAATGTACCTCTGTATAGTTCAGAAAATCATTTGCCTAACACAATGAGTGCTCACACAACAAATATTTCTTCCCACAACATACTAAGTAGCATCCTTCCTCCCACATATGTTGTATATATACTTCTTGTGCCTAGGACTTTTCCATTGAACTCATTTACCTCCTTGGAAATTCACAGCATTAGAAATCCCTGATTTTTAGGGGTTGCCAGTGACATAACTCTACTTCTGACACTTGTTAAAATTAGTTCTGATTTAACTCACACATTTTCCCCACTCATGGAGTCATAGTAATCTATTTTTAACCTAGTTGTTCCATATATTTCCTGCATTAAATATATTAAAATTTTTTGTCTCTTACAACTGTCCATCAAAGAGGAAAGTTGGCAAGTCAAACTCTTGCTCAACAATAAAAAAAATATAACAATTAAATGTCTCAATAATACTAAATATGAATTTCCATAAATGGAAACTATTTTCAAAAATAAAAAAAGTTTTTAATTCTCGAGGATATTACAGCTTCACAAACACATACTTAAATTCAATAGTTAATGAATGAATTCAAGATCATATATACAATTACATCATAGAAATAGTTCTAGTAATGCAATCATAATTAAAACAAAAATAAGCATGTAATTAAGCTGCTAAACAATTATCAGTGATAAAATACATATTTATATGAATACAATATTCAACTCTGATTGCAATCATATCCACCATGAAAAGGAAACTTTCCTATGGTTTAAATAAGTGGACAATTATATGGAATGAAAATAGTGAAAAAACAAATATTAAACACTTATCTGAAACAATAATTGAATCAAAATTGAATGTAAAGGAGGCTATCAACCAATTAATAACTCTGCCAACAATGTACAAGAGTTGCAGATCTGATCATGAACTTTTAGAGTATATAAATTCTCAAAAGAATTCATGTCAACATGAAATTCTTGGATATGTAATACATTTCTTTAAATATGGTCCAACAATATTCCATTTCCTCTAAAGAAATAACTCCTATAACAGTGTAAATTTTTCCCCTATTTCATAAATTAGAGCCCCCCCTTTACAAAGTTGAATTGATATTTCTTTTATAGGTAAATGAATTTCTTTCAAATGATTCAAACTAATTCTAGAAAGATACTTCTTCTCCATAGCCATATGCCCAATCCTATCTTTGCTAGATGAAACCATACAAATCCTTGAAAAATTTGGAAACTGGTCGTTCAAGAATTTTTGTGAAAAATTATTTTAGAAAATTGAGGATATCTCTCATACCTTTCTAATTTTGAGGAAACTGCTTGCATGGAAGCTAAATGGATGAGTTACACACAAAACCATGTCCCTATTTTGTGAAATTATTCTCCATTTGCTTGTAATTTACCACACAAAATTATCTCTCCATTCTGGCACGAATTTCAAATCATAACTGTTATTGACCACAAATCCTTTGCATCAATATTCAACACTCCAATCCTATTAGGATCAAGTTGTACTGATAACAGTGATCACAAATCCCTCACTGTTATGAAATCACAACCTCTACTGATAACAATATGTCTCAACCATAAACCCTCAACTATACAAGATATGTCTTAACAAGATGCCCAATGAAATATCCCATACAACCAATAGTCCCTCAAGGAAAAAATATCAATCTCTCATGGCTATACCCCAATAATTCACCAAAGATATACTTAATATGAACATATAACATACCTCTTGTTATTGTAGATAGCTCTGTTGTACCTTCTCACTGTTAGACCTTACTGTAGCCTCTTCTTATCTTTGCAACTTGTCACTGATGATAGATTTGATATTATTTTTCTTCAGCTTTGGAGATAGATCAATGCTCTGTCTTCAGTAAACTCACGGGTATCCACACTTTGTTCAACTGTGTCCCACAGATGTTTGTGTCCTTCTAGTACTGCAACCTGCAGATATCTTCAGTGAAGCTCTAGTTCAATACCCATAGTCTCGACCCTTCGAACCTGCAACTTCTCTCGACGCTGCTTCATACTTACTTCTTTAGATTTGTCAATAATACCTTCCCATAACATTTCACAAAAGAGATATTCAATGTACTAAAATAGGTGCTAATGGGATACCCTTGCTCTCTTATGTATACTCTCCAAGTAGCTTCCTTTAGAATTTATCTTCTAACTATTTTACCCAACTTGCCTCTTTTAGGGCTAACCCACTTTCAACTACTTTACCATAAATAGTAAACTCACTACTTCTTGTTGCAACTAATTTATTTTTAATTATTTTCTTATTGCAACAAATTTACCCATGATTAACTCCTAGTTACAACCACTTTGACTAGTAAAATTCTTCTAGGAGCTTCTAGAATAATTGACTTCTTTGACCTTCTAGGGGCTTCTAGATAACTCATGAGGGTTCTCCAACTTCACTAAGCCATATCTCCTCAATAGTGAGGAAATACGTGTCATACCACATATCAATGGAAAAAACATGACATGTACTATCCATCTATGACAATATTTCCTACAAATTCACTGATCTTCATTACATTATTCCTCAGATAAACATGGGTTCCTTATCCAAACTTGTGGGGCTACCAGAATTTGATACCAGACTTGCTTTAAGGGTTGACATCTATGAAAACCAACCCAAATAATCAACAATATCCCCCTTTGGAATTGATGGCAACACTCTGATGCAACATTGAAGTCATGGTGCACTCATGCTCCCCCTATGACCATCACTCCCCTTGTAATCATGCCTATGTTATTTCTCTCCATGCATCTGATTAATCTATCCCCCTTGACATCAATGGAAAATGCTAACTTCCCTTCAAGGATGATCCCCCTGACTGAACTCTCCTTGGGGCTGCTGCCCTGAACTAAACTTCCCTCTGTCCTCTTCATGGTAATTCCTCGTGTAAATCTATGACATATAAGAAAAAAAAATCAAAAATCATTGTGGGGCAGAAACTATTCTGAGTTTTTGGTGAAGATGCTCAAAATATTTTTGTGGAAGTGGTTTGGTAAAGATATATGAAATCTGTTCTTTGGTCCCAACATACTCAAATCTGATGTTCTTCTCTACAACCTGTCCCCATAGAAAATGAAACTTGATCGGAATATGCTTCGTCTTGGAGTGCATCACTGGATTCTCTGAGATACTGATGGCGCTTGTGTTATCACAAAATATCAGAATGGGCTCATCATACTCAACCTGTATATATTTCAATGTTTGTTTCATCCATAGGACCTATGTACAACATGATGATGCATAAATATACTCTACTATGGCTGTAGACAATGATACTTATGACTATTTCTTGCTTAGCCAAGATACCAAACACTCACACAAGTAGAAAGCTTATCCACTTGTACTTCTTCGTGTTGATGTTTTGGTAGATGTGGTAGGTATTAACCTGCAAGTGTAACCTTTATACTTAGATTAGAATATTATGGAATTAAGAGAGTCCTTAAACATATGTGGTTAAACCCTAGAAGAGAAGTTGTCCCAAGGAGAATAATAATAAATAATTAGAAGGCCTAGAAAGAGAAGTTGGCCCCACTTGGAAAAGTAGCCTGACAGATTAGTATAAATAAAGGCAGGTGCTGGCTCATTTGACACACACACACACTCACTCATAACAACTACTGCGCAAGTTTGAGGAGCAACAGCTACAGTGGTGATGCATAAGGGGGGGCACAAGTATGAGGAAGATGATGAAACAATTGTAGTGGTGAAGACTCTCCTTGCTCAATATTTATGGTATCTCTCTCTTGTGCGCTTCTCTTGGTGAAGGTACACTCTATTGGTATTGTGTTACTATTGCAAAAATGATATTTCTGGTTAGGATTTATCTGTTGGTTCTAGTGTGGAATTTCTAGAGTCATTCCATCTAATAAAAGGTTAGTGTGCTCGGGGGTGGCATAGTGTATGCCTATTGTTGGGTGACAATGATGTGACATTGTCTATGGTTAACCAATCATACCAAAATTTTAACATGGTATCAGAGATGGTTTCCTTTGTAACAGTCTAATTGCTAGAAGGAATATCCTCGGTTTACCCCATTGTCAAGCTCGTTGATAAATTACTGAACCCACCAAGAAGGTCGCCTAACTAGGGCGTATCTTTTCCCCAGATGTAATAGCTCTAACTTAATTATAACAACCATTAAATTAGAACACCACAGTAAAATTTAATAATTACTACATCTAGCACATTTAAAATCTAATTTTTCATAGCAATAAAATTTAACAACAATTTACTTCAAAATAATTCGTAACTCTAACCTGAACCTGATGCTGCCGCTTGCTTCCTTAGCTTGCTCCTGGACACCACCCAAAACCAACCTCCCTGCCGACTAGTAGCGCCTAGCCCTAGGATATCAACGGATATCCTAGCCCTCCGAGCCCAAAACCTCCACAGCCCCCCGGTGCACTGTAAATTCCACTCTGTCCAATACTCCAAGCTCTCCCCAAAATCCTTTCTCCC
>SNQJ01S0012579.1:88504-103053 GCA_010110895.2 Picea sitchensis | reverse complement strand
TCATTACTTATCCTAACGTATTGGATACGTTATCCCTTGTGGGATACGTAACCCAATTTAAACATTAAATTTTATTATCCACCCCTTATTTAATACTTTATTAATTAGTTAATTAATTAATAATCAAATTAATCATTAACCATATTGATTAAAGAGTTAATTATACTTAAATTAATCATAGTCAAGAATAACTAATTAATAACAAATAATTAGTTAAGGTTATTTAATAAATAATTATAGTTTAGCTAAATTTTTGTTTTAGGATTATTTATTAAATTAAACATCTTAATAATTAAGGGTCGTTACACGTGGTTTAAATTAAATTTTTCTTTTCTTTTAAACCGGTTCCTGTGTTTTTAAAGATAATAGCTATCCTCATTCTATTAGTGTATAGGCTCACGAAACTCATGTTTAATAAAAATATATTTCTGCAACTTGTCTATTCCTTTGTATAACTGTAAGAAATTCTCCCTTTGTTTAATGTTTGCTCGATTTGATGTCGGAATTCCTGTACTTTTATGAAAACGCATTGCTTGTAAACCCATCTCTTTATACTGGATACTGTAACTAATGATGGGGCCCTGTTTGGTGCGAGGGTACCCATCAACTTGATCGCGTTCACTCCTCCCCTTTCGGTCTAATGGTGGTCTCTATTCAGAATGGAAGCCTACCTATGGTGAATCGAAGATAAGTAAAATATTACACCCAGTTTGATAAAAGAAAGAATTTGAGTTCGGCAAGACCTACATTCCATGACTAACTCAATGATTCGCTTCTTTTGTAGGCCGAAGTGGAATATGGCACTGGATCTAAATTCGGTCCTGATCAGAAAGGTATTCTGGTGTCTAATAAGAGAACTCTTAAAAGATCTGGAAAATACTTGGTGGTGTTGGGTTATTACCCTGGTGTTCTTGGCATACGACTGATGCCAAATCAGTAGATGTACAGATTTTTAAACAAGGATTGTAAATTTCTTTCTTTGTTGAGGTTTATTGTTAGTCTCTGCATAGAGATATTCCAGACATAATCTATATTGGGAAACACGACAGAGGTAGAATATATAGTGAATTGAATTTAATAGAATCTTTACTTGTGTCAGTTGTTGATTAAATTGTTTTCATTTAGAGTAAGTCTTGTGGCTGTCGTTATATGTATATACTCCTAAAGTATGCATGGTTATGTGCATACTATATAAATTTCTGCATTAACTTAATTTTTCCCAACGTAATCATTCTGCGTTGTTGAACTCAAGGATTCTATAGTTTTAATGTCTGATCCGTGACGATGAGACTGCACTACTAAAAATGAATTTAATACTCCTGAAATTTGTTCTAGATATCCTTAAGGGTTACACCAATTTTTAATCTGCCACAGACTTTGACTGTGGAAAGGGTAGACTGCTCTTGGAATATAGAATGCATAAAATCTTATGATAGATGTCAATTTCCATGATTGTACTTTCGATTTTAGCATCTGATAAACAAAAAAGGGTTTTCCAGATTTCTTTAACTTTCAAATTTTGTCATTCTTTACACATCTACTATTTCATTTGCATGTTGTTGGTGCATAAGATTGATCAGTATAAAATTCATATAATACAAGAAAAAGATGTATATCATATCAACATTTCTGATGTATATAGTTTACTTCCAGTTTACGGTTTTCCAAATGTATATATATGTATAATATATAAATACACAGGTGATCCATAAGATTTTTGTTGTCCCGTATTTCTCTTCAATTCCTAAATGTATTAGAAAGGAAGTCTCCGTTAAGGGGCATGATTGTTCTGAATTTTAATTCTAGAGATACATCTAAATGTTTCTTTTAGGTACATATTTACTTAACTCCAATTTCTCAAAGTTAGATTTGTTTAATATCTTAGTCAAAGAAATAAACCTATGCCTATAACAGATCGTCTCTCTTCAAGCATATTAATACACAGATCATCCTAACTAGCATTTCGACTTCAGATTTAAACATATCATGTAGATGGATATTCTCTCTTAAGTTCAATCGTATATAGATAATTTTTCCTAGTATTCTAGATTTCGGGAGGGACCAATCCAGAATTTAGACTGTGATTATAAATTTCATACCATAAATAGATGTCATCCATGGAAAAATTATTTCAATTTAGTACAATTAGATGCATAATATCAGTTACACACAAAACATCCAAGAATAGAGCAGGGAAAGGTTTACATATCTGAACCAGCTCGCAGGAAGACAAAGGGAATAGCCATGTTCCTCCCAACCGTAGAATAAGGCAGCCAAAACACTTTCCCGATTCACCCCCTAGCCCGACCATGAATCCATGAGGGCGAATTTGGAAGACTCATGCTCAACAATGTTCTTCACTTTCCACAGATTCCTCTTACCTCACACTCACTCCGTAGTGTTCATAAAAGCAAGGAAAAAATCAATAATCTCCTTTCCCAACATACTTGGTAGTGTCCTGCCTCTTCACATATGTTATTTATCCATAAAAGAAATCCTTTTGCCTAGGTCTTTTCCCTCCCTTGGGAATTTTCACAGCTTTCTAAATCCCTGATTTCGAGGGGCTGCCAATGGTTGAATCTATGATTTTCCACTTATAATAATCATCCCAGAGGTAGTTACAACAGGTTCCCCACTCATGGAGTCATGGTCAGCCGATTTTTAACATGGTTGTTCCATTTTTCCTCGTGCAATCAATATAAAATATTTTGTTTTCATACAAGTGTCATAGTCAAATAGTTAGTTGGGTCAAATCAGATCTCTGCCCAACAGTCATAATAATTAATTACAATTATTAAATTCAAAATTCAAAATTGCCATAAAAGGAAAAATATTTCCAAATTCGAATTTACTAAAAACGGAATAAGTTTCCAACAAATTTAAATTTCAAAAATACTTTATTTTGGGATGTCACATCCTTTCCCCCTTCAATAAAACATTGTCCTCAATGTTTGTTCCTTTCTTGTAAAAGGATTAGATGAGATCTTCGTAGATCTCCCTATAACTCCCAAGTGGCCTCCTCAAGACTAAAGTGCTTCCATTGCACCTTTACCTGAGCGATGACTCTATTCCAAAGTGCTATTTCTCTCCAGTCCAGAATACACAGGGGTTCCACCTGGAACTCACCTTCAGGTTCCACCTACACCAAGTTCCAATCAACCATATGAGTAGGGTCATGAATATATGTTTTTAACAAAGAAACATGAAATACATTATGAATTCCTAGATTAGTTGGGAGTGCGAGTTGAGATGCTACGGGTCCAATTCGAGTTAATATATCGAAGGGCCCACAAAACCTGGGTGCCAACTTGGCATAGTTTCCTAACTTCAATGATCTTTTTTGGGATTTGACCTTCAAATAAACATGGTCCCCCACTTGGAATTCCAAGTGTCTTCTTTTTTGATCTGCATAGCTCTTTTGTCTGTCCTGTGCTTCTTTCAAGTTCTGTTGTACTTTTCTCACCATGTTCTCCATTTCTTGGAGCATCTCTAGTCCAACCATGAGCCTGTCAGCCAGGTTATCCCAGCTAATTGGATTCGTACACTTTTTGTTGTACAGTATTTCGAAAGCGCTCAACTTGGCCGAACTTTGTTACCCATTGTTATAAGGAAATTCTACCAAGTGGAGATAGTCTTCCCACTTGTTTAGTTTTGTTCTTACGTACATGTGGAGCATATCCTCCATGATTTGGTTTGGCCTCTCGGTCTGTCGATCCGTTTGATTTTGATAACTCATACTGAAATTCAAATTAGTATTTAACCCTGCAAACAATTCCTTCCAAAAGTCGGATGTGAATTTTACGTCTCTATCTAAAATCACCATTTTAGGAATACCATGCAGTCTAAAAATTTCTTTCATGAATATTTAAGCAATGTTTATAGTTTTAAAAGTAGACTTTATAGGAATAAAGTGTGCAGACTTATTGAGTTTATCGATTACAACCATGATAGAATCATTCTGTTTCTGAGTTTTAGGCAAACCTGTTATAAAGTCTAGTGATATGGTCTGCCATCTCCATTTCGGTACTGGTAATGGCTGTAATAGGTCGATCGGATGCTGGTGCTCGACCATAACTTGCTGACAATGTTGGCACCTAGCCAAGTATTCCACTATTTCACCCTTCATATTAGGCCAGTAAAATAGTTTTCTAAGCGTTGTTATTGTTTTCTGGTAACCTGGATGGCCAGAGTACGACTTCTTATGCACTTTGTCCAAGACTGTTACTTTTAATTCTGTTGAATCTCGTATGTAAAGTCTATTTTTAAATCGTAATATTCCCTTCTTGTCGATACTTAGATCTGTTTTATCTGAGTTTGTGATATTTTTTTGTAATTCTTCCATCATCTTAGTGTAATTTCCATCGTTAATACATGTTGTCCTTATTCTTTGTTCTAGATCACTTTCTTCCCTGTTGATATTTATCTGAAATAGCCCATGGACTCTTCTTCTTAAAGCATCTGCTACTTTATTTTCTTTTCCCTTGATATGTCTGACTTCAAAGTTGAATTCGCTCAAGAAGGCTAGCCATCTAGCTTGCCTTTCATTGAGCTCTGGTTGGATAAACATATATTTCACACCGCTATTATCCGTCAATAGTAGAATTTTTCTTCCCATTACGTAGTGTCGCCACATTTTTAAGGCGTGTATTATCGCTGCCAATTCTAAGTCGTGAGTGACATAATTTCACTCATGTTCTTTTAATTTCTGGGACTCATAACAAATCACGTGTCCTTCTCGAGTTAGGACACCACCTAGTCCTTCTTTACTTGCATCAACACATACTATGAAGTCTTTGTCTGGGTCTGCTACCTTCAAAATGGGTGCAGTTGTCAATAATTCCTTCAGCTTGTTAAAACTATCTTGACACTTTTGCAACCAGTTAAACTTGGTACCTTTCTTTTGTAATGACGTGATAGGGTAGGCTATCTTGGAAAACACTTCTATAAAATTGCGATAACATCCGGTGATTCCTATGAATGACTGGATATCTGCGACATCCTTTGGTACTGGGCATTCCATAATGGATTTTATCTTTTCCGGGTCTACAACAATGCCTTCTGCTGAAACTACATGTCCTAGATATTGTATTTCCTTTTGATAAAAGTCACACTTGTCAAACTTGGCATACAGTTTGAATTTACCTAACGTTTGCAAAGCTATTCTTAAGTGTTCCTCATGTTCTTCCTCCATTTTCGAATAAACCAGGATATCTTTGATAAATACTACTATGAACTTGTCTAAGTACTAGCTGAAAATACTATTCATCAGACACATAAATGTGGTTGGTGCGTTAGTGAGCCCGATAGGTATGACTACAAATTTTTAGTGTCCATATCTTGTTCTAAAAGTTGTTTGTTTATGTCCTCTTCCTTTATCCTAACTTGATGATAACCGGATCGTAAATCCAGCTTTGAAAAGATCTCAGCCCCACCTACTTGGTCGAACAAATTATTTATCCTCGGTAAGGGGTATTTGTTCTTAATAGTCATTTTGTTCAGTTGTCTATAATCGATGCATAGTCTTAGAGTATCATCTTTATTTTTCACAAAGAGGACTAGTGCCCCCCATGGTAAAATTCTCGGTCTGATATACTCTTTATCCAACAATTCTTGTAATTGTACTCTTAGTTCTGTCAATTCTGGTAGACTCATTCGGTAAGGTGATTTTGAGATAGGGGCTGAACCTGGTAGTAGGTCTATGGAGAAATCTATTTCCCTTCTAGGAGGTAATTCTGTTATATCATCCACAAACATGTCCCTAAAATCACATAGGACAGTAAAGTCTTCTAACTTTGGCTTATCTACTTTCTCTAACAGATTCGTTACTTGGATGGCACAAACTTGACATCCCTTTCTCATACATTTCTTGAGTTGCATCGCTGAAACTTGTCTGACTGATATAGGTTTTGGTATACCTTGGGTTGTTCTATTAGTGCCAAAATCGTCTTTATAATTAAGTAACTTTGTATAACAATCTAGTATTGCTTTGTGCTACTCCAACCAGTCCATCCAGATAATCATATCGTAATATCCTAGTGGTACGATGTTCATATTTGTCCTTATATTTTGACCGTCTAGGATGAACTCAAAATCCGAAATAAATTCAACTAGTTTCCTTTTAGTTTCTATTGCTAGTTGTACCACCCATGGTTTTGCATGCTTCAGTTTCTTAAGTTTGTTCGACTCTACTACATCAGGAGTAACATAACTTAACATAGCTCCAGGATCAATTAAGAAAAATATTCAAGAGTTATTGATTTTACCTTTGATCTCTACCATCGAGGACTGGTGGTCAGCTTGTCGGCCATCTATGGTTGCATTTATCCGATGCAGGTTTTTGCCCATGTCTCCCACCGTCGAGGCTTCCTGCAAATTATGAATAATAGTTTTGTTTGCTGAATTTAAACATGTAGAGTTCCTCCTTAGATGAGTCTCTCCACATTCCCAACACTTTAATGGCTCGCAGAGGCTGTCCCCAAACTTCTTCATCCCCAGGTTTACCGGTTTATCGCTACCTTGACTATTCGGATAATTGGAGTGATAATCCTTTCTCAGAAAACCTTTTGCTGCATTCTGATAAGGAGTTGGCTCGTATCCCTTCTTCTGTTGGTTCATTTGATCTTGTTTCTTGTCCTTCCAGGTTTTGGGAAACTTTTCCCGCTGTTTATACTGGTCATAGCACATTCATGCTTTCCTGAATACTTCACTCAAGGATTTGGGGTTGTCAAACTCAATTCTGTCCCTGTAGGACTGTGGTTAACAACTTAAGAACCGCTCGATTTTTACCTTATCCTCTCGGATGTACGGTATGAACCTTAGTAGTTCCATAAATTTATTTATGAGGTCCTCCATCATCATTTTTCTGAGTCATAACTCATAAAATTCTTTCTCTTTACATTTGTAATAGCTTTCAGAAAGGTATTGTTTCTTGAAATACTTCTTAAAGTTGGACCATTATATCTATTTCTCCTTTAGGCTCTTGGCCAATTTCAGGTTGTGCCACCAAATGATGGCATTCACTTTCAGATTGTAGATGGCCATTCTGACCTTCATATTATTGGAATAATTGTAGATTTGGAAGTATTTTTTGATGTCCAACAACCATGCTTCGACTTCTTCTCCTATCCTGGATTCTCCATCAAAGGTAGCTGGTTTAATCGTTTTAAATTCTCCTTCAATGTGGTCTATTTGTTTTCTTTTCCTCTCTGTTTTAGTTTTGTCCTCAGCTAAGGGTGTACCTTCAGATGAACTGTCTCCTTTTTTTGTTTTAGGCACAGAATTCTTGGAGGCCCTTTTGCTAACCTCTTCATCATGGTTATCGTCCTTTGGGATTTTCTTGGTCACTATATTGCATAGAAGAACTTCATTTATCTCTTGTTGTTCTTGTTGTGCTTTCTTCAATTTTTCATTGTCTTCTTTGAAGACTTGCCGCTCAACTATAAGATTCCTCATTGTTTCTAGTACTTATGTAGGAAAGATTCCATCACTATTATGTTTTGGATCTTCATGAGGTCCCAGCACTCGATTTCCTTCTATTCTGATTTATGCATCGTCCTGAGCTACCATAATTGACACGAAAAAAAAAATTGTGTTTGTACAATGCAATTTTGTTAGTTTATCATCAATAAGAAAATATATATATATGCCAAAGTTCTAGTGTGGCCCTGTTCAAGGCAAAGTGTTGTAAACTATTCTCTAATACCATATGTAATAAACCTAAAAACTATCAAATAAAAAAATAAATTCTTACCTTATGCATTCACCTTTGAATGGGTTCGTCATTAAATGAAAAACGGGTCCTGGCTCACGTTGATTAAATTTCATACCCAATTTAACCTTTGAAACATTATTTCAAGTTGTGCTTAATCCACACTCAACCACTCACTTGTAGTCCTGCAGACTATGTTTACTTTCATACCGATATAAAAATTATATATCCATATAATTTTGCTTACCACTATGAAGAATTTTGGGACTTATATCCCCAAGCCGTATGTGTAACCTTAACCACTTGATCAAAGGAGTCATATAGCAAGAATAAAGGTAAATGGGCAGGTTATACCCCTCTATGAAATTTTTGAATTAATAAGGATGTGGTTGGGGTAAGTTCTTCCCGGTTTAATATTGATGTAATGATTATTTGAAAACCAACAACCCGTGCTAGTTGTTTGTTGACTCGATCTGTTCCATATAAAATTCTAACTAAATATTACCTTAACAAGGCTTGTGTTAGTTAGGGTTAAAACTTACCTTAAACATGCAGGTGCTTCTTTCATCCATTACCCATTAATTGAACTCGCAGGAACAAGTGAGTCAAGAGTTAAACCCTGACCAGACCATTAATGGACCCTGATGTGCACGAGAGTCGAGGCCATCAGCTGACCCTTCGTCCACTGTGGATGTGCCAAGTTCCCTTCTTCACACGGTCAACCCTTCCTTCGTACCAACGACATTTAATCTACGCGGTAAGGTTTTTATTTGGGTTATACTGGTTCATTTCTGTAACGAGTAGATTCACAGAGGATTTGGCTCTATGACTCCAAAATGTTGTCGAAGGAAAACTGGGGAACTACCATGATGGAGGCAATATCTTTCATCCAACCTCCTGGTAAGATTCGTGCTTTCACTGTAACATTTGACTGCTATTAAATTACTTCCTCGTTATTGAAACTCAACAGAGGCATTCTGGTTTTCCTCGGTATGGGTAGATAACTCTTCTTGTCGCACTCCCACCCTTCGTTCTCTTGTTTCCTTGAGGATTATGAGGGTTATTCGTAAGCAGTGTGCCTTTATGCTTGTCATTCCCACTTGTGTTGTGTTGTATCATTGTTTGGAGAAGCCATACTGTAATGCATTTTAATTTTTTCGAGGTTAGCGAACTGATAGATGTTCGGTTTTGACAATGATATATGTCGTATTTGGGTATTCTCTGTATAACAAATAAATATAATTTCCTTATCCAGGCTTTGTCTACCCACCTCGATGAGTTCTTTTGAATGTACCCTTACCTTACTAAAAACCATAATCCCACTGAGGAGAACGGATACCATTCATAGCTTCCTCCTGTGGAACTCGAATTAGCGATACCTCTCGGGTTAAAATTCCTATATCTTTCCACAGAAAATGGTTTGTGGGTCTTGTATGGTCTTGGTCATGGTTTGATCATCAGGAGGAGGGAATGCATCATGTATAGGCTCACGAAACTCATGTTTAATATTAATATATTTTTACAACTTCTCTATTCCTTTGTATAGCTGTATGAAATTCGCCCTTTGTTTAATGTTTGCTCGATTTCATCTCGGAATTACTGTACTTTGATGAAAACTCATTGCTTGTAAACCCATCTCTTTATACTGGATATTGTAACTAATGATGGGGCCCTATTTGATGTGAGGGTACCCATTAGCATGATCATGTTCACTCCTCCCCTTTCGGTCTAACAATGGTTGCTATTCAGAATGGAAGCCTACCTATGGCAAATCGAAGATAAGTAAAATATTACACCCAATCATTATATTGTATGTTTGATAAAAGAAATAATTCGAGTTCGGCAAGACCTATATTCCATGACTAACTAAATGCTTCGCTTATTTTGTACGTCGAAGTGAAAAATGGCACTGGATCTAAATCGGGTCCTACTCAGAAAGGTATTCTCGTGTCTAATAAGAGAAATCTTGAAAGATTTGGAAAATACCTGGTGGTGTTGGGTTATTACCCTGGCATTCTTGTCATACGACTCATACCAAATCATTAGATGTACATAAGTTTCAAACAAGGGTTGTAAATTTATTTCTTTGTTGAGGTTTGTTGTTAGTCTCTGCATAGCGATATTCGAGACATAATCTATATTGGGAAACACGACAGAGGTAGAATATACAGTGAATCAAATGTAATGCAATATTTACTCGTGTCAGTTGTTGATTAAATTGTTTTCATTTAGAGTAATTCTTGTGGCTGTGGTTATACATATAGACTCTTGAACTATGTGTGGTTATGTTCGTACTATATAAATGTCTGCATTAACTTAAGTTTTCCCAGCATAATCATTCCATGTTGTTGAAGTCAAGGCTTCTATAGTTTTAATGTCTAACCCATGACTGTGAGACTGCACTACCAAAAATGAATCTAATACTCCTGAAATTTGTTCCAGATCTCCTTAAGGGTTACGCCAATTTCTAATCTGCCACAGAATTTGACTCTGGAAAGAGTAGACCACTCTTGGAATATAGAATGCATAAAATCTTCTGATAGATGTCAATTTCCATGATTGTACTTTCGATTTTAGCGTAGGTAAACAAAAAGGGGTTTTCCAGATTTCTTTAACTTTCAAATTTTGCCATTCTTTACAAATCTAGTATTTCATTTGCATGTTGTTGGTGCATACGATTGATCAATATAAAATTCGTATAATACAAGAAAAAGACATATATCATATCAACCTTTCTGATGTAGATAGTTTAGTTTCGGTTTACGGTTTTCCAAATGTATATATATGTATAATATATAAATACATAGGTGATCCATAATATTCTTGATGTCTCGTATTTCTCTTCAATTCCTAAATGTATTAGAAAGGAAGTGTCCGTTAAGGGGCACAATTGTTCTGAATTTTAATTCTAGAGATACATCTAAACGTTTCTTTTAGGTACAGATTTACTTAACTTTGATTGCTCAAAGTTAGATCTGTTTAATATCTCAGTCACAGAAATAAACCTATGCCTATAATAGATCGGTTCTCTTCAAGAATATTAATACACAGATCATCCTAACTAGCATTTCGACTTCAGATTTAAACATATCATGTAGATGGATCTGCTCTCTTAAGTTCAATTGTATACAAATAATTTTTCCTAGTATTCTAGATTTCTGGAGGGACCAATCCAGAATTTAGATTGTGATTGTAAATATCATACCATGGATAGATGTCATCCATGGAAAAATTATTTGAACTTAGTACAATAAGATGCATAATATCAATTACACACAAAACATCCAAGAACAGAGCAGGGAAAAGTTTACATATCTAAACTAGCTCACTAGAATACAAAGGGAATAGCCACGTTCCTGCCAACCATAGAATAAGGTAGCCAAAACACATGCCCGATTCATCCCCTAGCCCGACCATCAATCCATGAGGGAAAATTTGGAAGACTCCTCCTCAACAATGTCCTTCACTTTCCATATAGCATATCTGTTTGTTGAGTTAGTTTCCTTGGATTTAGGTTCATGATGAAAAAGATCATTTTTTGGTATTCAAATACATTAAAATGTCATTTTTTTAATACCCATAAATATATCTATTTTTTATTTTATTGCTACAAAAATATATCAAAATCCTAAAATACATACATCTTTTATTTGTACTACAAATTTTTATCAGCTTAAGTATTTTTAAAATAAGTTATGCGTTGCACTAGAAGATAGTCAGATCTATAATCTTAAAAATATTATTTTGTTTTTATAATGTTAAGACCCTCATAGTCCGGACTAGCGGAAGACATTGTAATTTCAAGGATAAAATGACTTTTGTAATATAAAAAATATATAAAATTAATATTATAAATTTGGAAAAAATGTGTCGCACTATAAGAATGCATTCTATATAGTTATACAATTCTTTTAAAGGAAAATCCATCATTAAGGTACTCAACATATGCACTACCAAAAACATATACATTATATTTTTCTTAAAAAATAAGATACTACTTTTAGAAAAAATGAAATTTCACATAGGTATTCACAAATTCTATAAATAAAAATTATATACTCAAAGTGCTAATTCATTTATTTAAACTATATTCAAATTCATTGTAAAATTATCTTGAGAAATCCCTCCAGGTTAACAAATTGATTCTTTCCCATGTTTTCATTTCCACTAACATTTCATTAGCTTCCACCCATTGCGACATGCATGGCATTGAACCACTCTTTCTATTCAACAAACATTTCATCAATGGTGTTCTCGTCTCCTCAAAATATTTTCCTACTACATCTTGTTATTTCATGATCTATCTGTTGCACTTATCTTTGCCTCTCATCTTCTTCCTTACAAAACCTCACATTTCTTGGGCTTTGAATATCTCTTCATCAATCACTCACTAAATATTATCTTCTTCATACAATGATGTCTTCATTAACATGTACACTCCTAACTATACCATCTCTCTCTCTCTCTCTCTCTCTCTCTCTCTCTCTCTCTCTCTCAATAATACTCTTGTTTTCTTTTTCCACATCCCTAAAAGTCTACCTTCTATAATTTTTTATTTCATTTTTTCTTCTACAACTTGTGTTCAAAATCTTCTTACTCATATTCATAGACAATTCTTCGTTTTTCATATTCATAGAAAATATTCATAGACAAGTCACATAGTGAAAACACTCACATTTGGGAACATAAGTAAATGCATTAATATTAATATACATTACTTGTGCATTGTGTTAACACAAATATAATTATGGAAAAAAATAAATTATGACTTATGGAATTTTATTGAATCAATGACAAGTACACTCAAACCTCATTACATTCATAAAACCTATGTACAAGTCTCTCTAGAATCATCCCCTTTACATAAACCAAATAAAAAAGAGACAAACATAGTTTGTTTTGTTCACAAACTTTAGAATTATGCATTTACTCATGGTGTTTTAACTTTTGAACTACTTTAACTTTTCAAATTTTAAATATCACATTTAAGATTTTAAGATTTTAATAAATGTTTAACGTTAGACAAAAATATTTCAACACATCACATTTTTTTTCTTTTATAAATGAAAATAAATACAAAATAAATAAACATGAATAACAAGTACATTATAATGTTCTAGATGTTTCTTCATTCATTCAAAAATTACATCTCTTGATGATTAAAATTATTTGTAGATGATAGAAATCTTTTCTAAAAACTTGTAAACTTTTTAATATTGTTATTTAAAAGAATTATATTAGGAAATTGTGTTATAAATGTTCCATAACCCTTTGGATAGAAATTATTATTTATATTTCTATAAGTTAGATGTGAACATCTATGTTTATAAAATATATACATTATCAATTACATTATATATATATATATAACATTTTTAATAATAAATTATATTTTAATATTAATTATAATTATTTTGAATAGTAAAAACAAATATTATCTTTAATATTATTTAAAAATAAAACTATATATATATTTTTAAATAATAATTAAATCAACCGAAAGTAATATTAAAACGATAATTAAAACTATATATATATTCCTAAATAATAATAATTAAATCAATCTTTAATAATAATAATAATAATATAATAATATTATTACCTGAAATTACAAGGTAATTTGATTTTATATTGCATCAGAAATAACAATGTTGTGATATTTAATTTAGTTTCCATGACAATATGCAGGTTTTTAATTTAATAATAAAATATCATATCATGATATTTATTCATCATTCCGATGTTTATCAATTAATGAGAAAAGAAATAGAGGTGCATTCACTTTCGTTTTGATATAGATTTCGCTCACGATCATATTCAATGGTGCGGAGGACTGTCATGTCCTATACCAGGGCTATGATCCATCGGATTAAACGCTGGCATCACGATTTCCTTCAATCTTCTATCAATGATATCCACATCAACCTTTTCAGGAGATATTTGGAGCCATTGGATATCGATTTCAGCCCTCTGATAAAACTTGAAATCACCGACTTTTTCATGGTGAATAATATCCTCCTTTGGCATGCTCTGTGGAGTCGGAATCACAGGCCCTATTCCTCCACGACGGATTACCTCAGCTCTGAAATCTCGAGCTTCAACGAACGAGAAGAAACAGAGCAAACAATACGAGAGCGTAAGTATTAAAAAAGGAGCGGTCATGCCATATAAACCACCCTTCATTCTGCAACGAAATTAAAAACAAAAATTGGCGCACTAGTTTCGAGATAATCGTAGAGAGCAAAGTGTGTCCTGATATGCAGTAATAAAGAAAGAGCAAACTGTATTATGATATACAACAATAACAAATAGAAGTAGTTTCTATGTAACCTAGATTGCAACCAATCACACAGAAATAACGTCGAAGCAGAGGGGGCTACTTTGGAGTCATGCACTGGCCTCCCAGTCTTATTTATCATGGAGATTTAATACCTTCCCTAGATCTGTGCTCTCCCATCAACGGTTCTCTCGCGATCGTCTGCGACACCGAGTTCAACCGGATTGTAGATTCGGGTCATCCGAAGGTGCAGACACAAAGTCAATCATCGCCCGTCCCTTGACCCGAATCTACAATGGGGTTGAGGATGACACTATGCAACTCTAAACGGCGGTTGAAGGACTTCACTAAGTCCGTTGGTTCGAATATTTTCTTTCAACTCTCACGCCGGTTGAATGACTTTACTGTGTCCGTTAGTTGAAATATTTGCTTTTGGAATTGCCTGTATATTCTTAAAACTGTTAAATATATTGTACCCTCAACAGTATAACCGTACACTGCGAGCTGTACTGGACAGTTGTACTTTCTATTTCTGTCTTGCTTTGAGCATATATAAGCTCAGCT
>SNQJ01S0012579.1:57206-68430 GCA_010110895.2 Picea sitchensis | reverse complement strand
AGATATGTATATATAATGTCATTCAATTTGCTTGGGACGGCCCATTCAATTTGCTTGGATGACTCACTTTAAGTGTTTCTATGCTAATATTCAAGTTCCGATTGAATTTTAAACACAACTACTTAAAACACGCATGTGACGGCTTCATAAAAATTATACCCATAAGATATGTCCATCCAATTGGAGGAGAGAGAAATTTAAAAACTGATGGTCTCCCTAAATTTTTAATAGACAAATTACACCTCTCTTGGATCTTCAGCACTCAGGGAAACTGTTCCCAGCACAGTGACAAAATACTATGCACCACAAAAATAAAAAATCTTCATCACTGAACCCTCAAGACGTACCGTGCAAAGGGAAACCTACTAAAATTACTGTGAGCTGTGATATAAGATTTAATGAAATTATTTATGCATGCAGAAATAAGACAGTGCTATGCTTAGCACATAAACTCATAAATATAACATGAAATTGTCAATGTACAAAATATTTGATATTGAGATAAACTTTAGTGCATGGCGCGATTACAAAAGATTAACTATGATGAACTTCTAATCGAACAAATTCTGTTGACTTCACAGACATAGATCTTGTGTTCTTAGAATTCTGCATATCCACTTCCTACATACTCGAACATATAAAGATGAAATTGAGATTTCTTATAGAAGTAATACGGACTCAACATTAAAGACTACAATTAATTTGACAGACTCTTCATCTACTTAACTCGACTCCAGTGACTCAACATTAAAGACTACAATTAATTTGACCGTCTCTTCATCTACTTAACTCGACTGGAGAAGATAAGATCAACTTCATTAATTGACTCCTCTGACTGACTAAATTGATCTTGCATAATCTTAAATAAACTAATAAACACAAATTGCATACTGCCAGAACCTAATAACAAATCTTCTCACTAACTCACTAACACACAAAATCAACTGGCAAAAATGTCAAAATCAACTACTTATAATTACTATTTCCAACACACTCAATACACAACATGCAATAGAGTCATCCTTTCTGAGTTAACACAAAATCAACCGGAAAAAATGTGAAAATCAACTACTTATAATTACTATTTCCAACACACTCAATACACAACACGCAATAGAGTCATCCTTTCTGACTTGGATATAGACTATACTAACTACGTACAACCTCCAATTATCCTCCAATCCGTATGTACGTCTGAGTGAATATGCTTGTGCTATGTATGATTTCTAGTGGCACTTGGGAATAATAATGTACTATGTATGTGCATGGATTTTTTCCAATAGTATCAATACTACATTCGTTCATGCATAAATATTACATTTATTCATGGAGTATGAAAATATGAAGGAATCTACAAAAATATGTAACTCATAATGGATTTTAGCCACTAATATCACTTACAAAGTTAACATAGATTATATAAAATAGTAAAACCAAACACACCATAAACATGCAGATTTTACTATGGAAATTCAAATGGGAAAATCAAGTTTTAATGGTCATTTTCTTTTGTATGGGACGGACTAGACAATTGGGTGGGATGGTATTCACAATCACTATCAATTATGACTACTACCACTATCACCTCCATGAGTACCCCTACTATCCCAAGATGGTATACATAGATTTGCAACGTTAGAAGAAATGATGCCACAAGGATTTTCTTAACAATGCACTATATTGCCAACTGATCTACACTTAGTGGACAACCAAATTTGAATGGTTACTCAATTTTCATTTCGACTGTTACAATGCAAGTTGAATCCTCATGGGTCATTCAACAATTTACACAAATTTTCATTTGCATCCTCACCTCTTAGCCAACAAAAAGCCTTTTGAGTGTGGAATTTCAACAATTTATAGGAAAACAAGCCTTACCTTTTTATTTTTTCCCTTTCACTTTGTTTCTCTCTCTTTTTTCTTCCATTTTACTTATCATGTTGGATTTTATTTTTCTTATATGATAAATGATTGTCAAATTTATTTCCTATGTTAAGTTTTACTACCAATCATTTATGTTATGATCCATTCAGATGACACCTCATTTCATTTCACATCACACCTCCCCATTAAGAAAAAAATTGGTCTCCAAGTTATTGGACGACGAGTTCAAATCAGTGTGCCTTCTCTACAACCTGTATTTCAATTTGGTTGTTTGATGCAAATGTGACTCTACATCTTGATACAGGATCTTATTGTGGCTATGGCTCTAGTCATGGTTCCTAGATGGCTTGTTCCCGAAATTAAAAAGTATAGTGAATTTCTTTGAGCTGTGAGCGATCTCGAAACACAAAATCTTCAACCAAAATCCATTCTTGCCTCTCTCAGAATTCGAGATATCCATCCTCAAAATCAATGAATCCATGTTGATTTGTTTTATTGAGATCTCAACAACTATGACCACACTCAACAACCCCACAAAAAAAACATAATTCTACCTTGTTTTGTTAGGATTAATTGTTTCTTGCATGCAAACAACTCTCTAGTTCTTGCACATCTTACAAGCACTCTGTGTCTACAACACTTTGGACGAAAACCTTTATGTTCAATCACAGTATATCATCTAAGGTTCTATCTACTTCAACCATTCTTGGTCTATAAAGTTCTGACATGTCATCGCAATCAACCACTCTTATACCATATGAATCATAATCAAGATGAGAATAGTCCACTCACATCACCTACATAGAATTTCTACATAATTTTTGTTGTTCCGTGCAATCCCAACTCAAAATTACTTCCAAGGTTTATTTTTGGTGTTTGGTTGTCTTTGTAAAAGAGAATTACTTTACCTCTTAGTGCTTAATGGATATTACCGAACTCTATTAAATTAATTTCAAGGTTTATTTTTTGTCTTTTTATTAACCCCCTGTATCTATGCCAGTGATGCAAAGAAGGGCATCCCTCAGTTCTGAGGTATCTATCACCCATACACAGGAGTTACCAAAATCTTGGGGAAATGCCATCAAACTACATCTATGACTTTTTGACTTGGTAAGAATTTTCATACACCCTTCATTCTTGTGGTTCCATTATTAATATATCTCACATTTACAATAGTTTGTCACTATTCTTATTTTAGTAATGTTTTTTTGTTTTTCACGCTAAACCAAAGTTAGGCCAAACACTTAGCAAAGGTTTTCTAGCCACCACCAGGTAATAATCTTAACTCCTCGGTGTACTTACAAAACCCTCTATTTATTTGAATTTTAGTTCAAGGTAAATAACATTATGTTCTTCTTGTGTTGAATACAAAGTTTTGGCTTGAGCTCACACTTATGCTAACCCATGATCTAGGTGTATATTGGTGGCCACCCACCTATTCCATCTCGCTCCTCTTCTCAGTTTTTAGTGCATCACGCTATTTTGTACTTATTTGTAATTATGGGTTCTACATTTCTGGGGTTCTTTGATGCCCTACACATCTTCTAGTTGGATATTGGTGGCCTCCCACCTAATCCAACTTCCTTATTTTGTATGTTTTCATGACATCCCATCTTACAATACTTCCAAGTCCATTTTGGGGCCCTAAATAGTGTTTTTTTTACTTGCTACAGTCAAACTTTGGATGGAGTCAGAGTTTGACAACATAATTCATAGTGATCGAAAACATATTTCCAATGGGAATCACGCACCTAAAATTATGATAATATGAAAATGTTAGGACCCTGGGAAGTTAATGTACTAACTTACCCAAATGGAGCACGCATGACTTTTGGTGTTTCATATCCTAGGGTTAGGTTTTTGGATATCTATGGTTTGGGAATTCTTGTTTATCATAAAAATGTTGTTAGAGCCTCATTGTAATCATCTTTCTACAAATGAGCGTAGTCATCACATTCTTCTTAGAGATAAATCTACCACAATTCTAGCGATTCTTGCACTCTGTATTTTTACAGTATCTTTACAATTCTTTCATTAATAGAAATCAAGTATTGTTGTATTTCTCTATTTCTAGCAAGTTTCATGAGTATTTCATTGTAGTTTATTTTCTTTCATTTTGTTTCGAAAATAATCTGTATCAGTGGTATTAGAGGAGGTTTCTCTTGTTCGTTTTTCAGCGCATGTCCCTCATGAGGTCCGAGTATAACTAGTTGGGTCTCAAGTTTCTCTCTCTCAAAGACAATCACTCTCGCACGCTAAAGAAACCCTCGATGGTGACAGAAAATAAAAATGACAGAGAATAAGTATATAATAACTTGTTTCTTGAGCAATCTCTAACACGACAAAGGGAAGAAATGAAGGAGAATTTTGCACACATTATTCAACACATGTGGATAAAAACAATAACATATTCATCAAGCGACCATTTTGGAGGAACCTCTCCCTTCAAGGTACAAGTTAATTTTGATATTCTCATATTTGAAGGTCAGATAGATGCAAATTCCCTAGAAAATGGTTAAATCTATTAGAAGGCTAGTTCTTTCTTCAAAAAAAAATCGACAGGGAAAATATCACTTTTCACTCCTCAAGGCTCTCCCCCATGTCAAACATTGGTGGGAAAATTAATGGGAGAAAAGTTCTACAAAGGAATCTGGAATATATGGGGCTAAGCCAACTTGGGATTTTTTTGTGGATGCAGTCAAAGAAGAGTACTATCCTATTGATAACTATGAATACCAATACATGATATGGACCACACTGCGGCAAGAGAAGAGCTAAACAATGTTTGAGTTAACAATTAATTTCCATACCTTGTGCACCAAGATGGTTATCAAAGACTCTGAGTGACATTTGTTTCTAAAATACTGTGGGGCTCTGTGTAACAACCCTGGTTAAATAGATGCCTAGGGATTATTAAGTAAAATTAATTAGATAATTAATTTTTCTAATATGGTTTTAGTTAAAAAATGATTAGTATTGATAATATTAATTCATTATTTATTTATTTATTAATCAATTGACTCATTAAAGGTTGTGTAATGAATTAAAGGGGCTTAATAATTTTAATTTATTTAATTAAATACTTTACGTATGTAGGGGGGAAATGAAGGATTAAATTAAGCATAAGATAATAAAGAAAGGGGATAAGGTAATAAAGGAGGAGATAAGGAAATTAATGAAGGGGAGGAGAGTTGGTGAAGGGGAGATATCACGGGGAAGAGTCCTACTGGAGAGGGGATTATTTTCTGGTAGGAGGAAGAATTATTGGAGGGGAGAAGACTGTATGTCTGGTTTGCTTATTTTCCTGGTGTTGGGAGTTTGGATTTGGGGTTTTTGAGAATCATTGCAGGGGGCACCAAGTTGCTAGGGGTTTTGGGTACGGGGGCCAAGATTCCTTTCAGTATCCTGGAGCTAGGGAGTCGGACATGCTGCTCCTAGTTGGCTAGGAGGTTAGTCGGTTTGGGTAGGGTTTGGTAAGTTTATCAGGATGGGCAAGGAAGTAGGGAAAGGACAACCAGATCAATGGGAATTAGCATCAGAAGGAGGTATTTTAATTATGAATTTGGTGAGTTATTTTCATGTTGTGGATAAGTTTTAATTTTTGCTGAATATTTATGCTTATACGATGGTGAATGAATTATTTATGCAATGAGAAAGTAATTATGAGTTTTTGGATTTAATTAAATTAGGTCTCTACACATGGTATCACAGCCCTCGTTTAAAATCTGGAGCCAAGGGCCTACCTACCCACCCATAAATTTAAACACTTCTATTTAGTTATGGTGAAACCCCGAAACCCTTTAATTAGGTATAAATCTGAGCTCCAACTCTAGCCCCACCTAACGTGAAAACCAAACACACTATGATTTTTGATCATATATAAACAATATGCACATTAAAAATGAAACGGTATAATATTATAGGAGGGGAAAATGTTAAATCAAATTTAACAGTTGCTTCAAATAAATCAATTTTAACACTTTCTTTTAACAAAAAGCCCAGCCCCAAGCCAACTTCAAGCGTGGACAATAAATAAAATAAAAATATATAGGTATTTACAGTATAAAAAAATAAAATATATATATATATATATATAGTATGGTGTGTGTTCAAAGTGTTCTATTCCATAACACATATCGATTTCATCAACCAAGTCATTTGTCAAGTACAAACCACACAAACCATAGCACTTATGCTAAGCCTATGACTCAATGCCTTTACAAAATAATAAATAAATAAAATGAAAAATATTGTTTTTGACTCTAATCATTGAGCCCAATCTCCAATCCATACAACAGAGAGTTAAGCTATATTTTCATTCCAAGTCAAGTCACAAATATATACTCAAATCCTAGAACTTAGCGTCGAGTTCCTTACCTCTCACCACGAGAGCCAAGCTATCACATCGACCAAGTCCCAAGTCGAATCAAGACCTAAGTGACAAAAGCCAAGAAGGGAGACCACAAGGAGCCAAAAATGGCACTACACGCTCGATTTCTAAAAAAAAAATGAAAACTAAATTGGCGCATATGCTTTTGATCCCTGATCTCCACCACAACACCGGAGATCAAACTCACATGGAGCACCAACGAACTAAACCATGAGTCGAGAGGTTGTCTCAAAGAATTCCACAATCCTATGTCATCATGCATAATGGATCTAGCAACCATAGGATAGCGCCAAGCTCGCAGGCATCGCCCTACATAGGCATAGCCGAAAACTTTTAAAACACAGCCTAAAACTTAAAAAAAAATAGAATGTGCGGGCTCATGGGTTTTGAACCCGCGACCTGTAGCCATAAGCAGCCACACGATCGCATAGTATGCCTCTTCAATCGGTATATAAAAACAAATGTATATCAGCCGACAATTTTACGTTTTGCATCCTAGGGTTAATGAAGGGATCACACAGGACTGACTCGAACGAAGGAAACTTAAAAAAATTCAACCTAGAAAGGCCTGAGGATTTAGGTAAGAAGTTGTAGCGTTGTGTGTGTGATTAGAGAGAGGCTGAAACAGAAATAAATAAACAACAACAAAAAAAACCCAACATTCCAAGCATTGTTTCTGTAAATCATTATCTATCTGCCAAAGTCGCATTACCAACTACTCGTGCTGCTGATAGAACTGTTGGCTTTACCGATTATGTGGGGTGATCTATTGCCCTTGATTCCCATGCCTCTTTCTATGAGGATAGATACGCTGGCGTGAATGAGAGCGTAGGTGCCTTGACTGTGAGATAAAACCGATAGCCTAAAGCAAGTCAAAAAAAAAAACCATATTCTAATTTAAAAGGGGAAATTACTTACAATGGCAAAGTTATACGTAGAAATGTGAGTCCAAGTGAAGCAGAATACAGAATATCCATCGACCACCCGTGCAACACATTTACCCCGATGAACAAACTATTGGAGATAGTGTTAGGAAATATTGTATTATTACTTAGACAAACTCTTTCCATCATCATCTGCTACAAGAAAACAACACACAAAAGACCATCCATTTAATTTGGGGTTGATTAATCCGAACAGGATGCAAGAGATATGTCAGAGCCATGGCAGATATGTTAGCTTTCCATGCTTATGTAGAAATAAACATAAAAACAAAATATATAATAGATTTTAAAAAAAAACTCTAAGTTAGCGAGCGCACATAGTTGGAGAGCATTTCTTTTCGGTGATAGAGATATGCATAGGTACAAAAATAATTACCAAAATTGGTAGCCCTGTCCACCACAACGGCTCCTCCAGCTCTGGCAGTCGACAAATCCCATTGCTGCTGCTCTTCAAACTCATTTTCCGTCTCACTCATTGTGCACAAAATCAATCAAATAATCTTTGAGGTTGTATTTATGCCCAATCAGGGACTAACCCAGCTGCAAAAAAAAAATAAAAAAAATCAAGAGGCTTTCACACAAAGAAGTGAACTCAAGAATAAAATCTTGGTATGAATGGATAGATATATACATGAGTTTGAAAAACCTCTTGACAACCAAGGGTAGAGAAGAATAACCAGTGTGTCAGTTCACGTTTAGGACCGGGCCTCAGTGTAACATCCGACCTCTGCGTCTCAGTCCCTATGGAGAAGTGGATTTCTTTAAAAAAAAAAACCAAGCGCCCATGCCCCATGCATCAAGCCGCATGAAGGAGGAGCCAAAACTATGGTGCCCAAGACAAAGCCACCGAAGAAGAGTCGAACGCCCAAGCACCGAGCTGAATGGGAAAACCCTTACCAGAGTGAGAGAAGTTCATGGCGGCCGACCACGTAACCAGAAACCTCGCAAGAAGAAATAATAAGGAAAAGAGGAACTAGGGTTAAGGAATAGTTTAGGGTTTAGGTAGGGAGGGATGGAGGAAATGAGGGTGGCACATGGGCTTCATGCGTGCCCGCCCTTTGTTATTTTAAAAAAAATTATTGTTTAAATTCATATATGTTTTATATATAGGCACGGGACAATTTATATATGTTTAAATTTATTTTTGTTTTATAAATTAAAAAAAAATAAAAATTATTGTTTTTTTTTAATTATTTGTTTAAATTAATTAATTTATTTTTATAATGATAAATAAATTAAAAATATATATATTAATAAATAAAGTTATAAAAAAAAAAATTAAATCTTTTGGAGTCTATGGGTTTTGAACCCACGACCACCCACCACCTAAACCTTAAGAAACAACCAAACACCAATGCGCCATACACGAGTCTTTACAAATAAATTCATGTACTTAAATAGATTAATGGTAACATACTACTATCCTGAAGTATAATCTCCGATTATCCAAGCATCAAGCTCATGAGACCTTACACACAACTCATCGAGCCAATCGCTGAGCCCTTCCATTCCATTCCACCAGTCAAAGCCAAGCGCTAAGATCCAATGCCTGAAATCCACTCTACAATCCTCACGACTCGCACCTGCAACCACCGAGACACACAATTCAATGCATATGTACAACGCGCCAAGGAAATCTCACAAGTCAAGCATCAAAGGATAACCTTGGAATCATTTACTCAAGTTTATGTTGGAAGTCACCTTAGTTAGTTGTAGACCCAAAGTATAAGGACTTAGAACAAGATAAGCGGGAGGGGGCTTCATGCACGCTAGGCAGGTAAGTTAGAGAATTAGCAAGAATGGTGCAAGCTAGCGTAGCTACCGGGAGAGGGAATCAGTAGTTTTGTTAGGCGAAGACATAAATCTTAGATGCATTAACCCTAACCTAGCCAATCCCCTAAAGAGAGTAATGTTTGTTTATAGACAAGTAAAGAAAAACTTACGCCTAACCCCGTTTTCTAGTTTAAGTTGCACAAATTTGATAACGTCCTTGAACTCACCATGACAACTTTGGTTGATGCAGGTTAAATCATACAAGATGGTTAGGACTCGAGGGAATAAAGGCAGAGGAGGATCGTCACAGGTACCGCCAACACCACCAGTGCCGCCACCACCATCGCCCGAACTAGCTCTCATACTGCACTCGTTGGAGGCGATAAATGAGACCTTAAAGGGACGACAACCAACAGGGACCGACGTGGAACCCCCACCATATGGAACTGGTAATCCAGAAGCATCGAGGTTTTTAGTGGGAGGACCTCCACCCGAAGACATCACTCGAGAACTACAAAAGATCAAACTTCTGGAGTTTGTCGGGGGTCGCGCCAGTGAACGTGCAGAAGCATGGTTGGAAGGCATGACAAGGTGTTTTGCCTTAAGGGACTATGTGTTCAACTCAAAGGTCAAGATATCAATTTTTTAGTTAAGAGACAATGCCTTTAACTGGTGGGGAAACATGGAAAGACAATTGCATCTTACCCCAGACATAGTATCTTGGGAAGTTTTCGAGGAGAGGTTCCGAAGGAAATATCTGCAAGGTTACTATGAGGAACAACATGTAGGGGCGTTTCATGCCTTAGTACAGGGAAACAAAACTGTAGAAGAATATGAGATCAGATTTATGGAATTGGTCAAATATGTTTTGTATATGGATAATGACCAACGACAGGCAGAGCACTTCATCTATGGATTGAACCCTAAGATAAGAGCTATGGTGCGGATGTGGAAACCGTCTTCGGTAGTAGAAGCTATGGAAAATACGCATTATGCGGAGGAACACATGAAATTAACCAGGGGTACGAGATCGACCTTTCTGGATCATCCTGGATTCGTGGGGAAGGCCCCTAGGACATTTCCCAGGGGAGGGGGCTCAAGGCCACCTCCATATGGTAATAGAGTCGCATCAAGGATAGTAGCTGCAGGGATTTCAATGGAAGCGAGTGTAACATCTTGTTCATCACTAATGACACAGATAGGTCCACGACCATCTCAGGGAACAACTAGTAGGGGCAGGGGTTCTAGGGGAAGGAACTCATTTCAGATACAGTCACATAACAGTGTGCAGGTTCAATCCCGTGTTACCTGTTGGGGATGTAGAGGACCCCATTACCAACGTGAATGCCCAAAGTTAAAATCGGGGTTCGTGAATAGAGAAGGAAAGGCACTAATGGGAAGAGCAAGTAGCAACCACCAGATTTACGAAGTGGTTAATAATCACCAGGCCGAACATCAATTCACTATGGTGGAGTCATCAGGTACGCTAAATCATATCAATGTTAATATTTTATTTGATTCTGGTGCGATAGATAGTGTCATTTCACCATCTGCATAAGAAAAGAGTGGGTTAGCAGCCTATGAGCAGGATGACTTTAAATAAGTCGAGATGGATTCGGGGAAAAATAAGAGGTAGGACCTAGCGTCGATAATTGTATAGTATACCTGGGAGTGTGTACTACTAGGTTGAAGGTATACGTCAATTCTTTCGGGGCGTACGACCTAATCATTGGAATGGATTGGTTATCAACTCATTGAGATTTGGTAGATTGTTTCGCAAAAAGGGTGCTCTATGTAGACAATGAATAAAGGCCAGTAGAGATCCAGGGTGTAGAGAGAAAGGTGTCATTACGTTTTATATCAACTATGAAGGTTAAGCGATGCTTGAGGCAAGCGTGTCGACTATATGTAGTAGAAGCAGTGAATGAAAGGAAGGGACCCTCATTAGATCAGTACTAGGTATTGTTAGAATTTAAGGATGTTTTTTCGAACGAGTTACCAAGGTTACCTCCTAAGATAGAGCTTGATTTTACTATTGAGCTAAAACATGGTGCATAACTGATTTCCAAAACTCTGTATCGGATGACAGCGTCGAAACTTTGTGAATTGCAAATGTAGTTAAAAGAGTTACTGGACTTAGGGCTAATAAGGCCCAGTGTTTCACCCTAGGGTACACCAGTAATTTTTGTAAAGAAGAAGGATGGATCCTTACGACTGTGTATAGACTACAGGG
>SNQJ01S0012579.1:38718-54698 GCA_010110895.2 Picea sitchensis | reverse complement strand
GTATAGTCTAGGATCTGCTACTTGGGAAGATGCCGAGACATTACGACGAGACTATCCCTCACTTTTTTTGACCACCTCGAGAATATGTTTCTCAAAGGTGGGGTGTATGTAACACCACCTTTTGACTTAGACATCCAGGATTACCTGAGGTCTACTCTTTTATTTTCTACTCACAGTGAAACTATTAAATGATACACTTAAACTTTTAAGAATGTAAATTTTATGAATATTGAAATGTTATTGATGATGATGGATATAATGTGATCTACTATATGAATGTGAATTTTATGAATGTTTAAATGTTGTTGATGATGATGTATATGATGCGACATATTGTGTGAATGTGAATCCTATGAAGGTTTAAATGCTATTAGAATGATGTTGGATATGGTGCAATCTATTTGGTAAATGATAATTTTATGAATGGGTGTCGAAATTAAATAATGGGATATTATGAGATCTATTTCTAACTTGAAAGATTTGATGTTAAGTTGTTGGTACAAGGATACCAAATTTAAATAATGATGGTATGCAATTACATGATGATAATGCATAGAAATGTATGAGTTTGTGTTACAGACTAATCTGTAGGTTATGGACTATGAAATAGCCAAGGGATAATGATGATGACAGTGGATGTCATGACCACTAGCCGAGAAACATTATGGTATGAATATTTGTATGTGAAATTATATTTGTTTGGATGCATTTCCATGATATGTGGACCAGTGTAGGATTTCAGGTGATGAGACTGCCCAAAACAGAAGAAACGATGACAAAACTCCCTGCAACACGGTGCCACTATATATTCCATTGTAGGGTGTGGACCCTAGTTATGATTAGGAGGGGTGGAGGCATTTCCCACCACGTATCCTCCGAAACCTGAAGTCATGGGAGGACAGTGTTAGCTCATGCTCCCCAAGACGTGTAATGATGACTGTCAGTTGTCTGCTGGGGAAGCTTGGTCGAGATAGTGACACTTTCTCTTACAAGTTATATTTGGAGTTAGGTCAATATAGTTGACGCTCCAAGATAGTCCAGCAGAGGAAGGATAGGAATGGAGATGGAAGTATGTTAGGGAGGAAGGATGAGTAGAAATAGTTGAGAAATTATGGAGATTTGTCTGATGGTGGAGTTTAATGTTTTCCCTTCTAAAAACAAAATGTGTATATATGAATATTCATAATTACATAACTAAACCACAGTTGTCTAAACAAAATTGTTTAACTAGGATAATTGTAAATAAAGGATTTCACAAACACTTGATTGGTTTATTGTCTTTTATAAAAGACTTGTCTTGTTGATTGGATTGGATGCATACATAAATTACTAAAGGGTGATAGTTATTGATTGGACAGGCTATTCCTAGCTGGCTGGGAGGTTAGTCGGTTTGGGCAGGGCTTGGTCAGTGCATCAGGCTGGGTAAGGAAGCTGGGAAAGGACAACCAGATCAGCAGGAATTAGCATCAGAAGGAGGTAGTTTAATTATGAATTTGCTGAGTTATTTTCATGCTGTGGATAAATTTTAATTTCTGCTAAATATTTATGCTTATACGATGGTGAATGAATTATTTATGCAATGAGAAAGGAATTATATGTTTAATTGTATGAATTTTTGGATTTAATTAAATTAGGTCTCTACACTCTGCATAGGTACATCCAAACTAAAATGGATTTCCTAAATATCTCATCATTGAGATTTTCCTATCGATATGTTTTCAAAATCGAGCAGAAATTTAGGCACCAAAATAAATGGGAATTCGGGTCTACAAATATAGAACAACCAAACCATGGTAAAGATCACCCTAACCAATAGCCTCTAGAAAACTAGTCTAAGACATAGGAAAAAAAGGGTAAAGTAAATATGAAGAATCAAATTGGCAAGTGGTCTGACTTTGATAAAATCCCTTGGCACAACACCGATGAATGTCGCTCTAAATAGTCATTGGTGGTCGAGGTCAAAGACACAGAGCCAAAACCTTATACGGAATTCGATCACAAAAATATTGAAAATAGAAATATCATCGATGCAGACCCCACTGCTACTGTTGTGACCACAACAATTAAGCTAGAAGAACTAGTAGATCCTGAAGAGGGGGATCTCCTCTTCCATTCACAGATGTGGGTGAAGGGGACCCCATTGCATTTAATTGTTGATAATGAGAACCAGAAGAAAATCATATCAGCTAAGGTTATCAAATAGTTGGGGTGTCAACAAAACCACACCCACATACATACAACATTGGGTGGCTTCATGAGGGATGATATCTTCACCTCATCCAACAATGTCTCTTGTCCTATGGCATCCATCCCTTCAAGGATGAGGTAGTGTGTGATATTTCCCCTATTGATGTCGATGATGTTGTTTTGGGCCAACCATATATGTTGAAACGTCATGTTGTTTATGATTCTAGACCCCATAGTGTCATTATTACTTTGGGAGGAAATCTCTATAGGATACCAGAGCTAGTTCCGACTACTTCTCCACCAAAAAACACAGCAAGGTAATCTCTCATACTACAAAATTCATCCTCTTCAAAGTATGTCCAAAGGATTCACATGAAACCAATACAACCACTGCATCCTCAACAACTTATATCCAATAAAAATAGACTGTTGAAGAGACAAAAGATATTTTTTCTTCACCTACATTGGTGCCTACACAATTCCCCATCGAAACCAGAGACAACAATTTTCTGGAACAGATTCAACCCCTACAACAACAGGTTTGTGACAATCTTCCACAATCTAAGAAGCACAACTTCTCCAACAAGGCATGCAACTCACCAATATTCAGATTCAAAAAATACTTTCCCCTCTTCCCTAGGCACTAAACTCAATGGAAACCATTTCTTCCTAAGGGTGGAGGATTGATCCAGGTGGATATTGGTGGCCACCCACCTGTTCCAACTGGCTCCTCATGTTAATTTTTAATGTAGTATGTTATTTTGTACTTCTTTGTAATTTTGAGTTCTACATTGTTGGGGTTGTCTTGAGCCCTACACATCTTCCAGGTGGATATTGGTGGCCTCCCACCTAATCCAACTGCCTTATTTGTATGTTTTCATGTCAACACATCTTTTTGTACTTGTAGGTCTATTTTGGGTCCCTAAATAGTATTTTTTTTGTCTCTCCATAGTCAAACCAAGGAAGATTATGACTTTGACAACATAATTCATAGTTCTCGAAAAGACCTTTCCAATGGGCTATCAAGCACTTAAAACATAGATTGTATGAAAAAATTATCAACCTGAAAAGTTAATGTACTAACTTACCCACACAACGACCACATGAATTTTGGCCTTTCATCTCCTAGGGTTAGAGTTTTTGATGTCTACAGTTTTGGAATTACTGTTTATCATAAAAATTCTTCCAGAGCCTCATTGTAATCATCTTTTTTTGAATGAGCATAGTTGTCACATCTCTTCTCAAAGATAAAACTGCCACCATTATAGCGAATCTTACACTCTGTATTTTTATAGTCTCTTTACAACTCTTTCATTAATAGAAATCAAGTATTGTTGTATTTCTCTCTTTATAGAAATTTTCATGAGTATTTCATTGTAATTTCTCTGCTTTCATTCCGGTCTGAAAATAATATGGATCAACCCCATGCACCAATTTTATCCACGAAGAAACTATTTCCCTTAAACGAGTTGGAAATTGAGAGGAAGGAATATGAAACATACCTACAACGGTATTGATTTATTTGTCCTTATATTTTAATCATGGTGTGTTGCCTATGGTAAGATCATACAGAGCCATCATTTCATACAATTATGCTATGGCTATATGCATCCATGTTTATGAATGAATTTACAGTCTTGAACGACCACGTGTAGTAAATCCCTGTGGTCGATTGTGCTTTTAGCTTAAACGATTTTAAAATGGTATCGTTATGAGTTTCGTTCTTATCACCTTTACCTCAGCGAGGTCGACGACTTAAACTTCCACGACTTCATTGTTTTAACCATATTATGTTTGTCTTTTTATTAATAAATGTACTTTGGCTTACAAAGAGGGTTACTAATAATTCCTTCCGTGTATTCATATTTATATCAATCATATTTAGAATCTTTGTTCAAAACAATGGTGTTGATTTTATCAATGGGAGAAATATTTCTATTATGTTTTCTTTAGATATTTATTTTTTTGTTTTATTGACATATAATGAAATTTCAAGATTGGTCCCTCTTCTATATTTTGGATTATACTAATAGTGTTATCTACATTTTATATTGAAATAGTTTACAAATGTTTGGTCCAATCCCACAACAATCTTATTATATGAACATAGTCAGACTTTATTAGTAGTGTTAATACTTTAGTATTGAATTGTATTTTTTGAAAATGATTTTCTTTATCTGTAAATAAAAAAATTATGTTGTGACTATTTCAAATAAATAAATTTTATTGAGTTTTCCCATATATGTGATACCAACTGTTTGCTTTTCTTCATAAACAAAACTACTTCATTGTTAATAAAAATATTGCTCATCTTATTTCTATGATAAATAAACGAAATATATGGTCTTATACTTCCTTGAATATCAAGAAATCTGATTTTCTTCATTTGCATGGCTATAACTAGTACCATTTATCATTTATTCTATATAATACAAAGGGTAACTAAATATTATATGTATGATTCTTATAGTAAATTGCACCACTACAACCAAAATTCCATTAGAAGGAAAATTAAAAAAATAACAGATAATGATACATATATGAACCAAATGTTTACTAGGAAAAAATTGAGGAGAGATTCCATATCCCCGCAACCATAGACTAGAGCATCCAAAGATTACTTTATCCTTTCACCCCCTAGTCAAATTATTTATTCCATATGAAACTGAAAATGTCAATAACCTTTTCCAGTTAATTTATCGAACTTGGTTCTTTCTCAGAACCACCAAGTTCTAAACGTTGCACAAGTACTCAACAACATTTTGTTTATACCATACTCGTCTCTCTTTCCTTGTTTTAACAAGAAAAGAATAATAATAAGACTAGGTATGTTTCTTCCTTTTTCAAGTTAGCCTCATCCCGAATTCTTGGGAGTCTTGGCCTAACTTATTTCTATCTTGTCCCCTTACTTCCCACATTCTTGGAAGTAGATTTACACTTGTCCTCATGGACAATATTAACCTTTAGCTTGGTGTTTTTTATCCCTTTTTCACTTTTCCCATGGAATAAATAATTTATCTTATTATAGTTGGGGTCTCTCATCAGTTTCTATGAAGTAATTTTTTTTTATAAATAAAATTGAAAGAATATTTGAAAAAATGTTTGTCATCATCAAATGTTTATCAAAACGTTTATCTTATAGACAACCATAATCATAGAAATTCATCAACTACCATTGTTCAAAGTTATTCAAATACTTAAATTGGAGGGACGTTACATGCCACGTGGAAGCCTCCCATTGGCCTATAACGGTTAGAGTTATGTAAAATTATGGAGTCAACAAGGGTTGAACTCGGGACATCCATAACCTCCCAAAGTTTTAACAAAGCCTCTAGTACCATCACACCACTCTAATGTTTATTATAATTACATGTTGTAATATTTTATTTGAATTGAGTTAAAGTTCCATTTTGGGGGAAAATGGCTTGAAGGCTAGCGCCAACCCCTAGTTTATATGTATTTGCATTCGACTAATACCCAAGTTGTGGGGCAGGGAGGGGGGGGGTAATGAACTTTGAACCATCGTAACCATATAAGATATGGTTATATACCATATATAACCAACAAAAATTAAATATGCCATATATATATGATCCATGTGTTTTTAACCCAAGACCTTTCTCCCAGCTAATGAATTTCCATAACCCCAACCAACCACTATGCCAAATATAACATTTGTTACAACAACTGCAAACAAATTACATTTATTAAGATTTTGATGTCAACGTCGATCTCGAGTACGATTGGGAGCCCGAGGCTTATTTAATGGGCATAGATCCCAATTCTCAACACACATCTTGAGATGAAAATATCCTCATGTAGGGAACATATTCTGAGGTTGGATGGACTACATATAAGTACATGCAATAAAAGCCTAGTTTATGTGTTGCATGGAAAAGTTTGCCATAGAGTATATTGTACACTTCTAAGCAAGTTTATATTCATTGGATTCATTTTTCCACAAGGATAATTAATTTGAAGTTTGTTTTGTGATCAAACGTCATTTGTAAAAGTATTAGTCAAATTTCCCATTAAAGAGATCTTAACACATTGTTTTGTGTGCTGAAGAGAGTGAAATTAATCATGTTCATAATTTGGTCGAATTTATAGTCAAATTTCTCATAATGTCACAAGTATTTCAATGGTTAACTCATTTTATTATTTTCAGTAGTGGGATTAAAGAGAGTCCATTAAATTGTCTTTTTACAGGCCCATATTGGAATGCAATTTGGTATTTTAAGATGATGGAGAACAATCATAATATCTAAAGGGACTTTGAAGATGAAGTGACATATGTCATCCATATATGTAATTTGAGTTCTTTTATTTTCTGATGTAT
Source organism: Picea sitchensis (assembly GCA_010110895.2). Lineage (NCBI taxonomy): Eukaryota > Viridiplantae > Streptophyta > Pinopsida > Pinales > Pinaceae > Picea > Picea sitchensis. The sequence continues at coordinate 48,172 of SNQJ01S0012579.1, read as the reverse complement.
TATCTCATCACTCTTCAAATGATTCATTAGTATTAATGAAGTTTATGGAAAAGTAAGCATATTCACATACGTTTTTTGCAAATAGTCAAGTGATCTTCATTTACCGAATCTTGTTGGATGTTTATGTGTATTTAAGAGTTATTTTACATCGAAGGATTTTTATATCAATTTACTTGTATGCACACGCGAATTCCAGTATCTAATGAACCCATCCATTTGGTCCTTTCCTCAGAGACTGATCACTAATATCAAAAGATAACTTAACATGAAACATAACAATTATTGTCATATTCATGCAAAACTATAGATACAAGTTATAAGCACCATACTTACATGTGCAAGAAAAATAAAATACAATAACAAGAAGTACTTACATGTGACAACATAAAAATTTAAACCATATGAAACATAGATAAATATGCACACATAAAATGAGACAAGTACATAAAGACACTTCTCTTTTACGAAAGTCACCAACTGTGCCCATAAATAAGGCGTTCCTCCGAGCCATAGAATTTGTTGCTCATAATCATTCAACAAAAGGTAATCAACGATTTGGTGACTAAATCCGCTAGGGAAAAATGATTCCTATCTCACAGGACAAGGTCTCATTCTCAACAGAATTTCTTAGTCCTAGGTTCCCACTACTCCAACTATCCTACAATATCGCATTCGTCATGCACATATCACATCCAAGGAAATTTTCCCCTTCTCTGGTCACGAGTAACTCGACTGCCCGACTTCCCTTACTATGGTTACCAACAACAAGTTGGACATGAAGTATTTGAGTCCTACAACTAATTCCCAATGCACTAGGGAACAATTCACAACAATACTCTCACCTGGAGAGTATTCCCATAGGTTTGACAACCTGCCTCCTCAAAATCCAGTCTCTCACCCAAAGAAACTTCTCATAGATCTAATAACCTTCCTCTTCGATGGTAAGACTATGAATTACAACACCAAAAAGCCTTCCAAGATTCTCTGTGAAAATAAAGTAATAATTAGATTTTCCATACAGTCTCCCACCCTTCGGCACAAAATATCTTCAGACATGAATAATCTCTGAATAATTCGAATAAAACATAATTAAAAAAATACAATAAGGTGATAAATATATATTGCATGCCTACAACGTGACACTTGTCAGCTTCAGAAGTAGGTTAAGCCACTTGGTGACTCGTTCTCTTCCCTTGGGAGGTTAGGATAAAATAATTATACCACATTTTACTTTCCTAGAAATATTGTAAAATATTCTTGAAGGCTTAAGTCTCACACCCTTTTCCGTTTCCCGGTGAAGCCATCCCCCCATATCGTTTTGTCTGATTCTGTCTACAAACAATGATGAATAATATTAATAACTGAGTATAATTATAAGGATAGGTGCACTGGCCTATCTATGTCTCGACTCACGAGCCTCGTACCCACCTAGGATCTTCAGCCTCGATACATATATAGTTATAAATATATATACATATATATAACTCATATCTTCATCCACTCATAGTTCATTCCCCCACACTTACCCAAGTGCACAAAACACTCTGTAATGTGCACACTTACCGAGGTGTGCACAAAAATATGACATGTGTGCACCCTGTCTTTCATAACAACTCTTTATACACTTAGTTTGGTGTGTCCAACACCAAATTATGTGCCAACGATGCCCAGGCCTATATTTACAATTACATTACAATTGATCCCAAAGGATCACTAGCGTATATGTACAATTACAAAGGGTTTAGTATCATAGACATTACATTCCCCTCCCCCTTATGTATGCACTATCCTTAGTGCATCATGTACACATGTACATACAAAAATTCAAAAATCCTCAAAAATATGCAAATACTCTACCTGTATACCATCCGCGCGCTCCCAAGTTGCATCCTTAATACCGTATTAGGTGTATTAGACCTTTACTATCTCAATTAATCGATTCCAAATATGCTTTATTTTTCGATCAAATATGAAAATAAATCACACTCATAAATTTTCTCTTGGATCCACCTAAATCACATTCCAATCAATAATATGATTAGCAGCAGGTATGCACATTTTAAGAAATTACACGTGGAAAAAATGATGAATACACAAGGATGCAGGAAATGAAACCATATATGCGACAAGACCAATCCTTTCAATGGTTTCAAATGCTCCACCATAGCCCATTACTAACTTATAACACTTTCCCAATTTCTCATAACTGTGCTTGGATTTCACTTTCAAAAACAAATGATCCCCCACTTTAAACTATATGTGGGTTTTGTCTTTAACTATGTGTCTTTTCTACCTATCTTGGGTAGGATTTAAATTCTTCCTTATGTTTACCTTGTACTCCTAGATTTCCCAAAGTGAATCTAGCCCAAGCACTGCGTGGTCTACTGGATTGTCCCAACTCACTAGTGTGTTTCATTTTATACCCTAAAGTGCCTAAAATAGGCTCATATTCAAATATGCTTGATACCCATTGTTGCAATCAAACTATACCAAATGCAAGTAGTATTGTCACTTGGATGGCTCATCCATCACACACATCCCCATCATTTCCTCAATCAACTGATTAACCCTCTATGTCTATCCATTTGACTCACGGTGATATGTTTTGCTGAAATTATGATTTTTCCCAAATTATTTGAATATCCCTTTCAAAACATTTGAGGTGAACTTGTAATCTCTATCAAAGACAATTTTCTTAGGTATACCATGCAACTTAGTAATTTCTCGCATGTATATCTCAACAATGTTTTCTTCTTTGTGGAGTGAATTTACTGGAATAAAATGTGCAACTTTTGTAAGCTTGTCAACCATCACCATAAGTGTGCTCATCCTTGACCTTTTGGCATTGAAGACATCTAGCAATAAAATCAACAACTTCCATTTTCATACCTGGCCAAAAATATTACTTCTTCACTGTGATAATTGTCTCCTGGTAAGTTGGATGTCTAGCATAAGGAACCTTATGCATCTCTGACAATACCGGGATCTTCAACTCCTCATCATTTGACACATAGAATCTGTGTCTATACATGATAATTCAATCCTACCATAGCTCATAACCTTCAAAGTTGAGTTGCGACATACCTTGTTGTAAGTCCACCTTTATATCTATATAACGTAGATCTAATTTGGAAAATTCTAAAATTATGCTAATCAAATCAAATTTGTACATTCTAATGGCTATAGCATGCATCTAATGCACCCTCCTACTGAGTGTGTCAACCACCTTGTTCTCCTTTCCTATGATATGATTTATGTGAAAGTCATACTCACTAGGGAATTTTAACCACCTTCTTTGTCTGGCATTCAAACTTGATTGTACAAACAAATAATTCAGAACACTAGGGTTTGTCCTAAGCTTAAATATTTTACCCATAATATAGTGTCGCCACATCTTCAAGGCATGCACTATGGCTTCCAATTCCAAGTCTTGAGTAGCATAGAGATTTCTGTGCTCTTTTAAATTTATCTATTCATATCACAACACATTTCAATTCTGACTCACGACTCCATCGATCCCTTCCTTGCACACATCCATGCACACAATGAAGTCTACATCAATATCCTAAATTCACAAAATTATTGCACTTTTTAACAAAATTTTCAAGTGTTGAAAACCCATTGCACAATTGAGAGTCCATTCAAATCCTGCACCTTTCTTCTACAAGGATGTAATTGGATGCACAATCTATCATAATCCTTCAATAAACATTCTATAGTATTCTGTTTGTCCCATAAAGGACCTTACCTTTACAACATTTATGGGTGTCGTCCATTCCTCAATGGATTTTGTCTTCGCTATATCCATATCTATTCCTTATTTTGAAATGATATGACCCAGATAATAAATCTGTCGTAGACAAAACAAGCACTTTCTCAACTTTTCCTAAAGATGATGCTCCCTCAATACCTGTAACACCATCCTCAAGTGTTTCTCGAGCTCCTCTTAATACATAGAGTAAATAGTTATGTCATCTATAAATACACTGACAAACTTATATAAATAACTTCTGAAAACTTCATTCATCAAACACATGAAGATAGTTGGTGCATTTGACAACCCAAATGACACCCTTGTGAACTCGTAATGACCATAACTTGATTTGAAGGAATTCTTATTGATTTCTTCGTCTTTAATTCTCACTTGGTGATATCCATATCTGAGATAAATCTTTGAAAATATTTGCACCCCCAACAACTGATAAAAAAGGGTGATTTATCCTTGGAAAAGGATACTTCTTCTTTATTATTACTTTGTTCAACTTCCTGAGGTCGATACAAAATCTCATCGTACAATCCTTCTCCTTCACAAAAAAAATTGGTGCACCCCATTGGGACATAGTTGGGAATATATATCCCTTATTTAGAAGCTCTTCAAGTTTCATCTGTAACTCCTTCAACTATGGTGTACACATCATATAAGAAGTCTTTGATACATGCATTTCTCTAGTCATTACATTTGTAGAGAAATCAATATCTCTTTTCGTAGGAAAACTTGGTATCTCCTTAAATACATCCTCATACTCTTTCAATATTGCAACACTCGACACCTTAACCTTAGGTTCCTCTCCTATGTGCACTGCAAATACTTGACATCATTTCCTGAAGATTTTATTCAATTACAAAGATGAAAATTCTTTGATAGTTACATTTCTTGGAATTCCTTGAACTATCCTCAAGTTCCCTTCCTCATCCAAGCAAGTAAATGTATTATTGATATAGTCCAGGAAAAGATGGTTCTCATCCAACCAATCCATAATAATGAGGAAATTGTATGAGCCTAAAGATATAATATTCAAATCAGCCTTTGTGCAGAGTCCATTCATCTCCATTGGACATGCCTTAACCATCTCATTAGTTTTCTTTTTTTCTCCTATACCTAACTGCATCAACCAAGGTTTTCCAAGCTTACTTCTAGACAACTAGAATGCTTCCATGATCTTAGGATATAGATAACTATGAATAGCTCTTGAGTCAATTAAAATAGAAATGGGTTGGTCATTAAACTCACCTTCCACCTCAATCATCTAAAAATCAACCTGCTTGTTATCTAACGCTGCGTAAATCCTTGGCACATTTCTTCCCATGTCCTCAACAGTAGTAGCTTGATGTATACTTTGTGCAGTCCTTGATTTATCATCTCTATGAAGGAAATATCTACATAGAGTATCCCCACCACAACTCCATCATTCAATAGGTTTTTTCCATGATTTTGGTCCGACTATCTCTGTCATTATGGACTCCTTAGGAGTTGTCTATCCTTGTGAATTATTTCTAAAAAATGGTGGCTTAGCCCCCTTCTTTCTTTGTTTCACCTTACATTTCATCATATCTTCCCAATCCTTTTCGAAAGTGAGTCTTCCCCTTTTCTACTCATGAAGACAATTAGTGCACCTTATGGTTTCCTTCAATGTCTTAGGGTAATCAAATTGTATCTTGTGAGTAATAAATGAATAAAACAGACCTAGGTACACTTGAATTTTAACTGTCTCATCCTTGATGAATGCGACATACTTCAACAACTCTAACAACCTTCTTTGATACTCATTTATCATCTTACTCCAAATATTGAGTTCAAAGAACTCCATTTTCTTGTCATAGTACCTCTTGGTTAAGTATTTGTTTTCTAAATACCTGTTGAACTCCCTCTAGGTAACCTTCTTCTCATCAATGTGTTTTACTTGGAAAAATTGATCCTACCACATTGATGCCTTTCCTTTTAACAGATAGATAGTAATTTTCCCTTCTACCTACACAAAATAATTATGTAGTTTGAAGTACTTCCTCATACCCAACAATCAAGTGTCTACATATTCATCCTTCTTTTGTTCACCATCAAAGGTAGGAGGCTTGAAATTATTCATTTATCTCTATAGCGCGTCCACCATAGTCCTTCTCTTATGATTTATCATAGGAGATGTACTTGAACTATTACGCACTTTCCTAAAAGAATACTTTGGTGAGTGAGGTCAATGCATTTCAACACTTCTTTCTTATCTTATTTTCTCATCATGCAACCTATGACTTCTTGACCTACTTGAATTGGTCTCCTTATCCATTTTATTTTCTATTATGTCTAGCATCTGTATAAATTTGACATTGACGTCATCTTGCTGCTCCTTTTTTCTCATAATCCTTTTCTTATCATCCTTATAGCTCTAGATATATTTTTGTAGTCCCTTTATGATTTATGAAAAATTCACGCACTCCTCCTTGGATTATGTACCATCAAAACCCAAACCAATATACAAATCCCCAAATTCACAATCAAAACTGTAAGTCCACTGCACATCTTCGAATTTTTGGATCTTCTACATTATTCATGTGCTACTCTAATTGTTGATAGTTTTGCAAAATGTGCAGAAAACAAGAATTGTTAGACTAATTCATGAGACAACTTCATGAAAAATCTACACAATCTTGTCATAATCCTTCTTTCGAAGCCTATGCGCACAAGATAATTCAAAAAATGATAATGCATGGTGTTAATTTTTAACTTGTACACCATGTATCAGTAGTGAACATGCACTACAACTTTGTTCTACACATCTCCAAACCATTAATGTGCACACACAAGCACCAATGTTTACTATGCAATTTTGGTGTACCACTCCACAATATCATGAATTTTTCATGCACATCTATGCATTCTTATATTATGGGCACCATGAGCATGATAAAATTCCAAATTCGACCAATTTTCAATCCAAATATTGCCTTAAGAAGAAACTCAACCCATGCAGGCTCAATGTTGAAACATGAGTCCTACAACTTCCCATACAAGTCCAACATTGAACCAATAGCTCTCATACCACTATTTAAAGTACCAAACCTCCAAGGTTGGTTCTCGCTAATCCAACTCATCCTTCTTTATGCTTTGATAACAATATGTAACATCCACAACCACCCAGAATGGACCATGCTACTCCATACAACACTCTGACATTGCTCTGAATCAACCACAATGTAATATCACCCAACATGCTATTGTATAATGCTACTCCAAAATTCCATTACAAAGATTATAAACTGAACTCTATTTTGTGCAATATCACTTGAAGTAATGCGCTTAACTTTGAGCTAGTCACACCACACTAAATAACAACTTTATGCACTGGAAGTAACTCAAACCGCCACACACTAGTGTATTGATCACAAAACACTAGTACGCGCAACCACCCTGGTGTCACACACCAGTTCTGATTTCCCTATGTACATAATCTATTTCCTTGTACTGAGACATGAATTTCAATGTCCTATGCACACATGCTACTTTCCTATGCACCAAACCATTCAATTCTTTCCTCAGAGACTCATGACCAATATAAAAATATAACTTATCATGAAGACTAAAAAATACTTTCATATTCATGCACAACTATAGATATAGGCTATAAACACCATGCTTACATGTCGAGGCAACAATAAACAAAATTACAACAATTACTTATATGTGAAAACATACAAGAATTATACCATATATACAAGAATTATACGATGATGGTCACCAACTCCATGCATAACTCAAACATTCCTCCAAGCCATAAACTCTATTGGTTATATGATTTTAGAAATAGGTACCCCCAAGTTGGGGCTTAACTCCACCATGGAAAAAAGGGTTCCTATATGAGAGACTAAGGTCTTATTCTTAACAAAAATTTTGAGTTATAGGTTCCCACTATTGTAACTAGCATACATTATCTCATTCCCCATGCACATGTCACACCCAAGGAAGTGTGTCTGTTCTCTTCTCACCAATCCCTCTGTTACCCCAATTCCCTTCCCAGGATTACCAACAATATCTCGTATAGCAGTCTATGAGCCATGCGACTAATGAACAATTCTCAGCAATAATTTTTCCTACAAAGTATGTGAGTGGGCCTCACAACCCACTTCCTTCCTTAACAACAAGTCTCACACCCAGAGAGACTACACAAGGATTTGACAACTCGACTCTTCTACAGGAAAACTATGAATTAAAACACTAGCACTCCTTATAAGATTTTGAGTCTAGATAAAGTAGTAATCAAAATTTCCATACAGTCTCACCCCCTTCTACACAAGAGATTCCTAGACATGAATAATCTCCTAATATTTTATATAATGCATAATTCCCAAAATACACTAAGTACNACCTTCAGAAGTAGCTTAAGCTACTCAGTGACTAGTTCCATGCCCTCGCAAACTTAGGATAAAATCATTATCCAACATTACACTTTCTCGAAAATATTATAAAATATTCCCTAAGACTTAAGTCTCATTCCCTTTTCCATTTTCCGGTGGAGTCATCCCTCCATTTCTCTTCATCTGAGTCTATTTACACGTTGCAATGAATATTATAGTTAAATGGATAGGTGCATTGGACTATATGTGTCTCGTTTCACTAGACTCATAGTCACACATGTTGTCTCATTTCACTAGACTCATAGTCACACATGCTCTCTCGCCTCAATACATATACAGTTATATATATAACTCAGCTCTGTGTGCATTGTGCGTACCCTCAATACTTACCCAAGTGCACTCAACACTTTGTAATGTGCACACCCTGTCTTTGATAACAACTATTTTCACACTTACCAACGTATTGTACAATTACATTACAATTGATACCAACAAATCACCATCCTATATGTACAACTACAAAGAGTTTCAGATCAAGGATATTACATGCCATAATCCTTCCTTTCACATAGTTGTTGTTTTCAATGCTTTATAACTCATCCTTTTGACATGAAGCTTGTATAGTCCTCCAACTCTGGGTCTTGTTGCTACAACTTTGTAGTGATCATATATGTCCTTGACAAAATATTGTGAATTAACAAATTAAAATTTTAAATCTTGTTCTACAATAGTGCAAACTAAAATTAAATTCACCTTTATTCCAAGAACATCCATTACATTATGGATTTGTTTCTCGTGACAATTAGGGAAAGTCATACAAATATCTCCATAACATTTGATTCGATGTGGTCTATCATATTCTAGATAGATATTGGAACCATTATTGGTCTCGTGATAAGTTTCAAACCCATATGTATTGCATGAAATATGAATCCAAGCACATAATTAATAAACCATGCATTAGAATCATCAATTTCTATTGGTAAAATAGCATCGGAAATAAACAACTTGATTTTTTTGAAATAATCTCTTAGTGTGACATATTTGTCAATGAAATTTCTTGTATGCTTTATATATTTGGACCCATCAAATTTCCTCTTCCTCTAATACTTAGCATTAGAAAACTAACAAAACTTACGACAATACAAGCATCCATAATTCCTATACCAATTGCTTTGATACCAATTTGTAGTGTACCAATTGCTCCGATACCAATTTGTAGCGTACCCTTTTCACTACCCAGGTTTCCCAACCTCACAGTTTACCATTCCTTACATGGAATTATAAGCAAATGCATTAAAACACAATTAAACACACTTAAATTACAGAG
>SNQJ01S0012579.1:8135-25730 GCA_010110895.2 Picea sitchensis | reverse complement strand
TAGATGTTGATTTTCTAATTCTAGTTAAGGATTTAGCTTTGTAGATTCATGTGGATCAATGAATTAAGGGTTTTGGATACTGTGGTATTTATATATATTATATTTTTGGGTTTTTAGGATAAAATATCTATCTAATGTAATGTGTGTGTTATTTTATTTTTTCTGTTTTTATTAAGAATCTATTAGCAGTAATTAATTGTACAAAGTCAAAATGTAGATTTAGTATCAGAGTAGTTATTGACTTTAGCAATGCTAAGGGTTAGGCTAGGGTTGATAAACATTTAAAGTGGGAGCTTTGCCATATCGATTCTTGGAGTGAAAAGAAATGGGGAAATGTTCAAAAATATAGATCGAAAAATTTAATGAGAAAAACTTTGAGTTGTGGAAGCTCAAGATTGACTATCTGTTGGTGGACTAAGATCAATGAATGACTTGGATGGCTTGGATGGAGGTACAACACATACACTAAAAATAGAAAAATGAGAAAAGATGACTTGGATGGCTTGGATGGAGGTACAACACATACACTAAAAATAGAAAAATGAGAAAAAATTGATGAGAAGGCAAAGAGCACAATTGACTTGTGTCTCTCAAGTATTAATGAGTCTGTTAGGGGAAGCTACATCCAATGCATTATGGGATAAGTTAGGGGTTTTGTATATCTAAATCTAAATCCTTGATAAACAAATTATTCGTGCCCAAGAAATTTTAACACCTAAAAACTCACGATGAAAAGTAAAGTCGTTTCGTGGGAAGTTATCCAAAATACTTTTTGGAATAAATTTATTTTTCAATAATAGTTGAAGAATATTTTTATTAAGGCAAAAATAACAAATCCACTAGCTCATTCATTTATGAATGAAGAGACTAATTTAGATTGACAAAATTGTGTGAATTAGATGTTTAATATGTAGACTTTGATGGACGTATACACTCCATGGTCAATTGTATCTTGATGGGAAGCTAAAATGTAAGACCTTACAAACATAATGGATTGGGAGAAAAGAGAGACCAAAGAAAAGGTACTTTTGAGAATGCTAGTTAAGGAGAATAGTATTACACATATTAGGGAGTATAACAAATTTAAGAAAAATTGGGACACACTTAAAGGTTTGTATGAAAGAACTAATAAAAGTTTAGTGTTTTTTCAAGAGTATACTTCTTTCAATTAAAATGGAGGAAAATGAAAACATTAGTATTTTTCTTCCTATAATTAAACAACTTAAAGATAAGCTTCATGATATTGGTGAAAAGATTTCAAGCACAGATCTAGTAACTGTAAATTTGAATGGCATATGTATATCAAATTCTTGTTACCATTCTCGCAGTAAGACAAAAAACACATACTTTTGGTTACTTGACAAGTATTCTTTTGTAAGAAGAAAAATGAAGATATAATCCTAACTTTAGGTCTCACAGATTTGGCTTTGGTAGCCATAGGGAAACAATCATACCAAGGAAAGCCATAGAAAAAGAATAGAGGAGGTAAGGAACATGGAAAATCACAACAAGGCAATGAATGACCAAGAAGAGATACAGATAGGAATTATGGATGCTTCTATTGCAGTAAGTTTTGTTAGTTTGCTAATGCTAAGTATTAGAGGAAGAGGAAATTTGATGGGTCCAAATATATAAAGCATACAAGAAATTTCGTTGATAAATATGTCACACTGATAGTTTATTTCAAAAAAATCAAGTTGTTTATTTCCATGCTATTTTACCAATAGAAATTGATGATTCTAATGCATGGTTTATTAATTATGTGCTTGGATTCATATGTCATGCAATACATATGGGTTTGAAACTTATCATGAGACCAATAATGGTTCTAATATCTATCTAGAATATGATAGACCACATCAAATCAAATGTTAAATCAAATGTTATGGAGATATTTGTATGACTTTCCCTAATTGTCACGAGAAACAAATCCATAATGTAATGGATGTTCTTGGAATAAAGGTGAATTTAATTTTAGTTTGCACTATTGTAGAACAAGATTTAAAAGTTTAATTTGTTAATTCACAATATTTTGTCAAGGACATATATGATCACTACAAAGTTGTAGCAACAAGAGCCATAGTTGGAGGACTATACAAGCTTCATGTCAAAAGGATGAGTTATAAAGCATTGAAAACAACAACTATGTGAAAGGAAGGATTATGGCATGTAATATCCTTGATCTGAAACCCTTTGTAGCTGTACATATAGGATGGTGATTTGTTGGTATCAATTGTAATGTAATTGTACAATATGTTGGTAGGTGTGAAAATAGTTGTTATCAAAGACAGGGTGCACAGATTACAAAGTGTTGAGTGCACTTGGGTAAGTATTGAGGGTGCGCAAAATGCACATAGAGCCGAGTTATTGAGGGTGTGCACAATGCACACAGAGCCGAGTTATGTATTGAGGCGAGAGAGCATGTGTGACTATGAGCCTAGTGAAACGAGACAACATGTGTGACTATGAATCTAGTGAAACGAGACACAGATAGTCTAATGCACCTATCCATTTAACTATAATATTCATTGCAACGTCCAAATAGACTCAGATGAAGAGAAATGGGGGGATGACTCCACCAGAAAATGGAAAAGGGAATGAGACTTAAGTCTTAGGGAATATTTTATAATATTTTCGAGAAAGTGTAATGTTGGATAATGATTTTATCCTAAGTTTGCGAGGGCATGGAACTAGTCACCGAGTAGCTTAAGCTAATTCTGAAGGTGACAAGTGTCAAGATTTAGGCATGCATATATTTATATTGTTGTCCTTAGTGTATTTTGGGAATTATGCATTATACAAAATATTAGGAGATTATTCATGTCTAGGAATCTCTTGTGTAGAAGGGGGTGAGACTGTATGGAAATTTTGATTACTACTTTATCTGGACTCAAAATCTTATAAGGAGTGCTAGTGTTTTAATTCATAGTTTTCCTGTAGAAGAGTCGAGTTGTCAAATCCTGTCCCACGGGCATACTTTGTAGGAAAAATTATTGCTGAGAATTGTTCCCTGGTGCCGTCGGAATTAGTCGCATGGCTCATAGACTCCTGTACGAAATATTGTTGGTAATCCTCGGAAGGGAATTGGGGTAGCAAAGGGATTGGTGAGAAGAGAACGGACACACTTCCTTGGGTGTGACATGTGCGTGGGGAATGAGATAATGTATGCTAGTTACAATAGTGGGCACCTATAACTCAAAATTTTTGTTGAGAATAAGACCTTAGTCTCTCATATAGGAACCCTTTTTTCCATGGTGGAGTTAAGCCCCAACTTGGGGGCACCTATTTCTAAAATCATATAACCAATAGAGTCTATGGCTTGGAGGAATGTTTGAGTTATGCGTGGAGTTGGTGACCATCATCATATAATTCTTGTATATATGGTATAACTCTTGTAAGTTTTCACATATAAGTAATTGTTGTAATTTTGTTTATTGTTACCTGGACATGTAAGCATGGTGTTGATAGCCTATATCTATAGTTATGCATGAATATGAAAGTATTTTTTAGTCTTCCTGATAAGTTATATTTTTATATTGGTCATGAGTCGAAAAGAATTGAATGGTTCAGTGCATAGGAAAGTAGCATGTGTGCATAGGACATTGAAATTCATGTCTGAGTACAAGGAAATAGATTATGTACATAGGGAAATCAGAAATCGTGTGTGACACTAGGGTGGTTGCGCGTACTAGTGTTTTGTGAACAATACAGTAGTCTGTGGTTGTTTGAGTTACTTCCAATGCATAAAGTTGTTATTTAGTGTGGTTTGACTAGCTCAAAGTTGAGCACATTACTTCAAGTGATATTGCACAAAATAGAGTTCAGTTTAGAATCTTTGTAATGGAATTTTGGAGTAGCATTATACAATAGCATGTTGGGTGATATTACATTGTGGTTGATTCAGAGCAATGTCAGAGTGTTGTATGGAGTAGCATGGTCCATTCTAGGTGGTTGTGGATGTTACGTATTGTTATCAGAGCATAAAGAAGGATGAGTTGGATTAGCAAGAACCAACCTTGGAGGTTTGCTACTTTAAATAGTGGTATGAGAGCTATTGGTTCAATGTTGGACTTGTATGGGAAGTTGCAGGACTCYTGTTTCAACATTGAKCCTSCATGGGYTGAGTTTCTTCTTAAGGCGATATTGGATTGACAATTGGACGAATTTGGAATTTTATCATGCTCATGGTGCCCATAATATAAGAATGCATAGATRTGCATGACAAATTCATGATATTGTGGAGTGGGACACCAAAATTKCATAGTAAACATTGGTGCTTGTGGTGTGCACATTAATGGTTTGGAGCTGCGTAGAACAAAGTTGTACTGCATGTGCACTACTGATACATGGTGTACAGGTTAAAAATTAACACCATGCATTAGCATTTTTTGAATTATCTTGTGCGCATAGGCTTCGAAAGAAGGATTATGACAAGATTGTGTAGATTTTTCATGAAGTTGTCTCATGAATTAGTCTAACAATTCTTGTTTTCTGCACATTTTGCAAAACTATCAACAATTAGAGTAGGACATGAATAATGTAGAAGATCCAAAAATTGGAAGATATGCAGTGGACTTATAGTTTTGATTGTGAATTTGGGGATTTGTATGTTGGTTTGGGTTTTGATGSTACATAATCCAAGTAGGAGTGCATAAATTTGTCATAAATCATAAAGGGACTACAAAAATATATCTAGAGCTATAAGGATGATAAGAAAAGGATTAYGAGAGAAAAGGAGCAGCAAGATGACGTCAATGTCAAATTTATACAGATGCTAGACATAGTAGAAAATAAAATGGATAAGGAGACCAATTCAAGTAGGTCAAGAAGTCATAGGTTGCATGATGAGAAAAGAAGAGAAGAAAGAAGTGTTGAAAGGCATTGACCTCACTCACCAAAGTATTCTTTTAGGAAAGTGCGTAATAGCTCAAGTACATCTCCTATGATAAATCATAAGAGAAGGACTATGGTGTACGTGCTATAGGGATAAATGAATAAGTTCAAGCCTCCTACCTTTGACGGTGAACAAAAGAAGGATGGAGATGTAGAGACTTGATTGTTGGGTATGAGGAAGTACTTCAAACTACATAATTATTTTGTGTAGGTAGAAGGGAAAATTACTATCTATCCGTTAAAAGGAAAGGCATCAATGTGGTAGGATCAATTTTTCCAAGTAAAACACATTGATGAGAAGAAGGTTACCTGGAGGGAGTTCAATAGGTATTTAGAAAACAAATACTTAACCAAGAGGTACTATGACAAGAAAATGGAGTTCTTTGAACTCAAGCTTTGGAGTAAGATGATAGATGAGTATCAAAGAAGGTTGTTAGAGTTGTTAAAGTATGTCGCATTCATCAAGGATGAGACAGTTAAAATTCAAGGGTACCTAGGTGTGTTTTCTTCATTTATTACTGACAAGATACAATTTGATTACCCTAAGACATTGAAGGAAACCATAAGGCACACTAATTGTCTTCATGAGTAGCAAAGGGGAAGACCAACTTTCGAAAAGGCTTGAGAAGATATGATGAAATGTAAGGTGGAATAGAGAAAGAAGGGGGCTAAGCCACCATTTTTTAGAAATAATGCACAAGGATAGACAACTCCTAAGGAGTCCATAATGACAGAGATAGTCGAACCAAAATCATGGAAAAAACCTATTGAATGATGGAGTTGTGGAGGGGATAATCTATGTAGATATTTATTTCGTAGAGATGATAAATCAAGGACTGCACAAATTATACATCAAGCTGCTACCGTTGAGGACATGGGAAGAAATGTGCCAAGGATTTACATAGCGTTGGATAACAAGCAAGTTGATTTTTAGATGATTGAGGTGGAAGGTAAGTTTAATGACCAACCCATTTCTATTTTTATTGACTCAAGAGATATTCATAGTTATCTATATCCTAAGATCATGGAAGCATTATAGTTGTCTAGAAGTAAGCTTGGAAAGCCTTGGTTGATGCAGTTAGGTATAGGAGAAAAAAAGAAAACTAATGAGATGGTTAAGGCAAGTCCAATGGAGATGAATGGACTCTCCACAAAGGCTAATTTGAATATTATATATTTAGGCTCATACAATTTCCTCATTATTATGGATTGGTTGGATGAGAACCATCTTTTCCTAGACTATTTCAATAATACATTTACTCGCTTGGATGAGGAAGGGAACTTGAGGATAGTTCAAGGAATTCCAAGAAATGTAACTGTCAAATCATTTTCATCTTTGTAATTGAATAAAATCTTCAGGAAATGATGTCAAGTATTTGCAGTGCACATAGGAGAGGAACCTAAGGTTAAAGTGTCAACTGTTGAATACTGCACAATATTGAAAGAGTATGAGGATGTATTTAAGGAGATACCAAGTTTTCCTATGAAAAGAGATATTGATTTCTCTATAAATGTGATGACTAGAGAAATTCATGTATCCAAGACTTCTTATATGATGTGTACGCCATAGTTGAAGGAGTTGCAGATGCAACTTGAAGAGCTTCTAAATAAGGGATATATATTCCCAACTGTGTCCCAATAGGGTGCACCAATTTTTTTCGTGAAGGAGAAGGATGGTACGATGAAACTTTGTATCGACCTCAGGAAGTTGAACAAAGTAATAATAAAGAAGAAGTATCCTTTTCCAAGGATAAATCACCCTTTTTTATCAGTTGTTGGGGGTGCAAATATTTTCAAAGATTTATCTCAGATATGGATATCACCAAGTGAGAATTAAAGATGAAGAAATCAATAAGAATTCCTTCAAATCAAGTTATGGTCATTACGAGTTCACAAGGGTGTCATTTGGGTTGTCAAATGCACCAACTATCTTCATGTGTTTCATGAATGGAGTTTTCATAAGTTATTTATATAAGTTTGTCAGTGTATTTATAGATGACATAACTATTTACTCTAAGTATTAAGAGGTGCTAGAGAAACACTTGAGGATGGTGTTGCAGGTATTGAGGGAGCATCATCTKTAGGAAAAGTTGAGAAAGTGCTCGTTTTGTCCACAACAAATTTATTATTTGGGTCATATCATTTCAAAATAAGGAATAGATATGGATATAGTGAAGACAAAATCTATTGAGGAATGGACAACACCCATAAATGTTGCAAAGGTAAGGTCCTTTATGGGACCAACAGAATACTGCAGAATGTTTATTGAAGGATTATCATAGATTGTGCATCCAATTACATCCTTGTAGAAGAAAGGTGCAGGATTTGAATGGACTCTCAATTGTGCAATGGGTTTTCAACACTTGAAAATTTTGTTAAAAAGTACAACAATTTTGTGAATTTAGGATCTTGATGTAGACTTCATTGTGTGCATGGATGCGTGCAAGGAAGGGCTCAGTGGAGTCGTGAGTCAGAATTGAAATGTGTTGTGATATGAATAGATAAATTTAAAAGAGCACGGAATGCTCTATGCTACTCAAGACTTGGAATTGGAAGCCATAGTGCATGCCTTGAAGATGTGGCAACACTATATTATGGGTAAAATATTTAAGCTCAAGACAAACCCTAGTGTTTTGAATTATCTATTTGTACAATCAAGTTTGAATGCCAGACAAAGAAGGTGGTTAAAATTCCTTAGTGAGTATGACTTTCACATAAATCATATCATAGGAAAGGAGAACAAGGTAGTTGACACACTCAGTAGGAGGGTGCATTAGATGCATGCTATAGCCATTAGAATGTACAAATTTGATTTGATTAGCATAATTTTAGAAGTTTCCAAATCAAATCTATGTTATATAGATATAAAGTTGGACTTACAACAAGGTATGTCGCAACTGAACTTTGAAGGTTATGAGATATGGTAGGATTGAATTATCATGTATAGACATAGAGTCTATGTGTCAAATGATGAGGAGTTGAAGAGCCCGGTATTGTCAGAGATGCATAAGGTTCCTTATCCTAGACATCCAAGTTACCAGGAGACAATTATCACAGTCAAGAAGTAATATTTTTGGCCAGGTATGAAAATGGAAGTTGTTGATTTTATTGCTAGATGTCTTCAATGCCAAAAGTTCAAGGATGAACACACTTATGGTGATGGTTGACAAGCTTATAAAAGTTGCACATTTTATTCCAGTAAATTCACTACACAAAGAAGAAAACATTGTTGAGATATACATGTGAGAAATTGCTAAGTTGCATGGTATACCTAAAAAAATTGTCTCTGATAGAGATTCCAAGTTCACCTCAAATGTTTTGAAAGGGATATTCAAATAATTTGGGAAAAATTGTAATTTCAGCAAAACATATCACCGTGAGTCAAATGGATAGACATAGAGGGTTAATCAGTTGATTGAGGAAATGATGGGGATGTATGTGATGGATGAGCCATCCAAGTGGCAATACTACTTGCATTTGGTATAGTTTGATTGCAACAATGGGTATCAAGCATATTTGAATATGAGCCTATTTTAGGCACTTTAGGGTATAAAATGAAACACACTAGTGAGTTGGGACAATCCAGTAGAACACGCAGTGCTTGGGCTAGATTCACTTTGGGAAATCCAGGAGTACAAGGTAAACATAAGGAAGAATTTAAATCCTACCCAAGATAGGCAAAAAAGACACATAGTTAAAGACAAAACCCACATATAGTTTAAAGCGGGGGATCATTTGTTTTTGAAAGTGAAATCCAAGCACAGTTATGTGAAATTGGGAAAGTGTTCTAAGTTAGTAATGGGCTATGGTGGAGCATTTGAAACCATTGAAAGGATTGGTCTTGTCGCATATATGGTTTCATTTCCTGCATCCTTGTGTATTCATAATTTTTTCCACATGTAATTTCTTAAAATGTACATACCTGCTGATAATCATATTATTGATTGGAATGTGATTTAGGTGGATCCAAGAGAAAATTTATGAGTGTGATCTATTTTCATATTTGATCGAAAAATAAAGCATCTTTGGAATCGAGCCATTGAGCTAGTAAAGGTCTAATAGACCTGGTACAGTATTAAGGATGCAACTTGGGAGCGCGTGGATGGTATACAGGTAGAGTATTTGCATATTTTTGAGGATTTTTGAATTTTTTTATGTACATGTGTACATGATGCACTAAGGATAGTGCATAAATAAGGGGGAGGAGAATGTAATGTCTATGATACTAAACCCTTTGTAATTGTACATATACGCTAGTGATCCTTTAGTATCAATTGTAATGTAATTGTAAATATAGGCCTAGGCATCGTTGGCACATAATTTGGTGTTGGACACACCAAACTAAGTGCATACAGAGTTGTTATGAAAGAAAGGGTGCACACATGTCATAGTTTTGTGCACACCTGGGTAAGTGTGCACATTACAGAGTGTTGTGTGCACTTGGGTTAGTGTGGTGGAATGAACTATGAGTGGATGAAGATATGAGTTATATATATGTATATATATTTATAACTATATATGTATCGAGGACAAAGATCCTATGCGGGTACGAGGCTCGTGAGTCGAGACATAGATAGGCCAGTGCACCTATCCTTGTAATTATACTCAGTTATTAATATTATTCATCATTGTTTGTAGACAGAATCAGACAAAACGATATGGGGGGATGACTTCACCAGAAAAGGGAAAAGGGCATGAGACTTAAGCCTTCAAGAATATTTTACAATATTTCTAGGAAAGTAAAATGTTGTACAATTATTTTATCCTAACCTCCTGAGGGAAGAGAATGAGTCACCAAGTGGCTTAACCTACTTCTGAAGCTGACAAGTGTCACGTTGTAGGCATGCAATATATATTTATCACCTTATTGTATTTTGTTAGTTATGTTTTATTCAAATTATTCAAAGATTTTTCATGTCTCAAGATCTTTTGTGCCGAAGGGTGGGAGACTGTATGGAAAATCTAATTATTACTTTATTTTCACAGAGAAACTTGGAAGGCTTTTTGGTCTTGTAATTCATAGTCTTACCATCGAAGAGGAAGGTTATCAGACCTATGAGAAGTTTCTTTGGGTGAGAGACTAGATTTTGAGGAGGCAAGTTGTCAAACCTATGGGAATACTCTCCAGGTGAGAGTATTGTTGTGAATTGTTCCCTAGTGCATTGGGAATTAGTTGCAGGACTCAAATACTTCATGTCCAACTTGTTGTTGGTAACCATAGTAAGGGAAGTCGAGCAGTCGAGTTACCGGTGACCAGAGAAGGGGAAAATTTCCTTGGATGTGATATGTACATGACGAATGTGATATTGTAGGATAGTTGCAGTAGTGGGAACCTAGGACTAAGAAATTCTGTTGAGAATGAGACCTTGTCCTGTGAGATAGGAATCATTTTTCCCTGGCGGATTTAGGCACCAAATCGTTGATTACCTTTTGTTGAATGATTATGAGCAACAAATTCTATGGCTCGGAGGAACATCTTATTTATGGGCACAGTTGGTGACTTTCGTAAAAGATAAGTGTCTTTATGTACTTGTCTCATTTTATGTGTGCATATTTATCTATGTTTCATATGGTTTAAATTTTTATGTTGTCACATGTAATTACTTATTGTTATTGTATTTTATTTTTCTTTCACATGTAAGTATGGTGCTTATAACTTGTATCTATAGTTTTTCATGAATATGACAATAATTTTTATTTTTCATGTTAAGTTATCTTTTGATATTAGTGATCAGTCTCTAAGGAAAGGATCAAATGGATGGGTTCATTAGATACCGAAATTCGCGTGTGCATACAAGTAAATTGATATAAAAATCCTTAAATAACTCTTAAATACACATAAACATCCAACAAGATTCAGTAAATGAAGATCACTTGACTATTTGCAAAAAACGTATGTGAATATGCTTACTTTTCCATAAACTTCATTAATACTAATGAATCATTTGAAGAGTGATAAGATAATACATCAGAAAATAAAAGAACTCAAATTACATATATGGATGACATATGTCACTTCATCTTCAAAGTCTCTTTATATATTATGATTGTTCTCCATCATCTCAAAAGACCAAATTACATTACAATATGGGCTTGTAAAAAGCCAATTTAATGGACTCTCTTTAATCCCACTACTCAAAATAATAAAATGAGTTAACCATTGAAATACTTGCGACATTCTGAGAAATTT
Organism: Picea sitchensis; assembly: GCA_010110895.2. Classification (NCBI taxonomy): domain Eukaryota; kingdom Viridiplantae; phylum Streptophyta; class Pinopsida; order Pinales; family Pinaceae; genus Picea; species Picea sitchensis. Next base: position 14,647 of record SNQJ01S0012579.1, on the reverse strand, counting down.
GACTATAAATTCGACCAAATTATGAACATGATTAATTTCACTCTCTTCAGTGCACAAAACAATGTGTTAAGAGCTCCTTAATGGGAAATTTGACTAATACTTTTACAAATGACGTTTGATCACAAAACAAACTTCAAATTCATTATCCTTGTGGAAAAATGAATCCAATGAATATAAACTTGCTTAGATGTGTACAATATACCTTATGACAAACTTTTCCTTGCAACACATAAAATAGGCTTTTATTGCATGTACTTATATGTAGTCCATCCAACCTCAGAATATGTTCCCTACATCGGGATATTTTCATCTCAAGATGTGTGTTGAGCATTGGGATCTGTGCCCATTAAATAAGCCTCGAGCTCCCAATCGTACTCGAGATCCACGTTGACATCAACATCTTAATAAATGTAATTTGTTTGCAGTTGTTGTAACAGATGTTATATTTGGCATAGTGGTTGGTTGGGGTTATGGAAATTCATTAGCTGGGAGAAAGGTCTGGGGTTAAAAACCCATGGATCATATATATATGGCATATTTAATTTTTGTTGGTTATATATGGTATATAACCATATCTTATATGGTTACGATGGTTCAAAGTTCATTACCCCCCCCTCTGCCCCACAACTTAGGTATTAGTAGAATGCGAATACATATAAACTGGGGGTTGGCGCTAGCCTTCAACCCATTTTCCCCCAAAATGGAACTTTAACTCAATTCAAATAAAATATTACAACATGTAATTATAATAAACATTAGAGTGGTGTAATGCTACTAGAGGCTCTGTTAAAACTTTGGGAGGTTATGGATGTCATGAGTTCAACCCTTGTCGACTCCATAATTTTACATAACTCTAACCGTTATAGGCCAATGGGAGGCTTCCACGTGGCATGTAACGTCCCTCCAATTTAAGTATTTGAATAATTTTGAACAATGGTAGTTGATGAATTTATATGATTATGGTTGTCTATAAGATAAATGTTTTGATAAACATTTGATGATGACAAACATTTTTTTAAATATTCTTTCAATTTTATTTAAAAAAAAAAAATTACTTCATAGAAACTGATGAGAGACCCCAACTATAATAAGATAAATTATTTATTCCATGGGAAAAGTGAATAAGGGATAAAAACCACCAAGCTAAAGGTTAATATTGTCCATGAGGACAAGTGTAAATCTACTTCCAAGAATGTGGGAAGTAAGGGGACAAGATAGAAATAAGTTAGGCCAAGACTCCCAAGAGTTAGGGATGAGGCTAACCTGAAAAAGGAAGAAACAAACCTAGTCTTATTATTATTCTTTTCTTGTTAAAACAAGGAAAGAGAGACGAGTATGGTGTAAACAAAATGTTGTTGAGTACTTGTGTAGTGTTTAGAACTTGGTGGTCCTGAGAAAGAACCAAGTTCGACAAATTACCTGGAGAAGGTTATTGACATTTTCAGTTTCCTATGGAATAAATAATTTGACTACGGGGTGAAAGGAGAAAGTAATCTTTGGATTCTCTAGTCTATGGTTGCAGGGATATGGAATCTCTCCTCAATTGTTTCCTAGTAAACATTTGGTTCATATATGTATCATTATCTATTATTTTTTTAATTTTCCTTCTAATGGAATTTTGGTTATAGTGGTGCAATTTACTATAAGAATCATACATATAATATTTAGTTACTCTTTGTATTATATAGAATAAATGATAAATGGTACTAGTTATAGCCATGCAAATGAAGAAAATCAGATTTCTTGATATTCAAGGAAGTATACGACCATATATTTCGTTTATTTATCATAGCAATAAGATGAGCAATATTTTTATTAACAATGTAGTTTTGTTTATGAAGAAAAGCAAATAGTTGGTATAACATATATGGGAAAACTCAATAACATTTATTTATTTGAAATAGTCACAACATAATTTTTTTATTTAGAGATAAAGAAAATCATTTTCAAAAAATACAATTCAATACTAAAGTATTAACACTACTAATAAAGTATAATCCAAAATATAGAAGAGGGACCAATCTTGAAATTTCATTATATGTCAATAAAACAAAAAAATAAATATCTAAAGAAAACATAATAGAAATATTTCTCCCATTGATAAAATCGACACCATTGTTTTGAACAAAGATTCTAAATATGATTGATATAAATCTGAATACAGGAAAGGAATTCTTAGTAACCCTCTTTGTAAGCCAAAGTACATTTATTAATAAAAAGACAAACATAATATGGTTAAAACAATGAAATCGTGGAAGTTTAATTCGTCGACCTCGCTGAGGTAAAGGTGATAAGAATGAAACTCATAACGATACCATTGTAAAATCCTTAAAGCGAAAAGAAAAATCGACCACAGGGATTTAATACGCGTGGTCATTCAAGACTGTAAATTCATTCATAAACATGGATGCATACAGCCATAGCATAATTATATGAAATGATGGCTCTGTATGAGCTTACCATAGGCAACGTACCATGATTAAAATACAAGTAAAAATACATCAATACCGTTGTAGGTATGTTTCATATTCCTTCTTCTCAATTTCCAACTCGTTTAAGGGAAATAGTTTCTTCGTGGATAAAATTGGTGCATGGGGTTGATCCATATTATTTTCAGACCGGAATGAAAGTAGAGAAATTACAATGAAATACTCATGAAAATTCCTAGAAAGAGAGAAATACAACAATACTTGATTTCTATTAATGAAAGAATTGTAAAGAGACTATAAAAATACAGAGTGCAAGATTCGCTATAATGGTGGTAGTTTTATCTTTGAGAAGAGATGTGACAACTACGCTCTTTCAAAAAAAGATGGTTACAATGAGGCTCTGAAGGAATTTTTATGATAAACAGTAATTCCAAAACTGTAGACATAAAAAACTCTAACCCTAGGATATGAAAGGTCAAAATTCATGTGGTCGCTATGTGGGTAAGTTAGTACATTAACTTCTCAGGTTCATAATTTTTTCATATGATCTTTGTTTTAAGTGCTTGATAACCCATTGGAAAGGTCTTTTCGAGAACTATGAATTATGTTGTCAAAGTCAGAATCTTCTTTGGTTTGACTGTGGAGAGACAAAAAAAATACTATTTAGGGACCCAAAACAGACCTACAAGTACAAAAAGATGTGTTGACATGAAAACATACAAAATAAGGCAGTTGGATTAGGTGGGAGGCCACCAATATCCACTTGGAAGATGTGTAGGGATTAAGACAACCCCAACAATGTAGAGCTCAAAATTACAAAGAAGTACAAAATAACATACTACATTAAAAATTAACAGGAGGAGCCAGTTGGAACAGGTGGGTGGCCACCAATATCCACCTGGATCAATCCTCCACCCTTAGGAAGAAATGGTTTCCATTGTGTTTAGTGCCTAGGGAAGAGGGGAAAGAATTTTTTGAATCTGAATATTGGTGAGTTGCATGCCTTGCTGGAGAAGTTGTGCTTCTTAGATTGTGGAAGATTGTCACAAACCTATTGTTGTAGGGCTTGAATCTGTTCCAGAAAATTGTTGTCTCTGGTTTCGATGGGGAATTGTGTAGGCACCATTGTAGGTGACGAAAAAATATCTTTTGTCTCTTCAACAATCTATTTTTGTTGGATATAAGATGTTGAGGATGCAATGGTTGTATTGGTTTCATGTGAATCCTTTGGACATACTTTGAAGATGATGAATTTTGTAGTATGAGAGATTACCTTGCGGTGTTGTTTTGGTGGAGAAGTAGTCGGAACTAGCTCGGGTATCCTGTAGAGATTTCCTCCCAAAATAATAATGACACTATGGGGTCTAGAATCATAAACAGCATGACGTTTACACATATATGGTTGGCCCAAAACAACATCATCGACATCAATAGGGGAAATATCACACACTACCTCATCCTTGAAGGGATGTATGCCATAGGACAAGAGACATTGTTGGATGAGGTGAAGATATCATCCCTCATGAAGCCACCCAATGTTGTATGTATGTGGGTGTGGTTTTGTTAACACCCCAACTATTTGATAACCTTAGCTGACATGAGTTTCTTCTAGTTCTCGTTATCAACAATTAAATGCAATGGGGTCCCCTTCACCCACATCTATGAATGGAAGAGGAGATCCCCCTCTTCAGCATCTACTAGTTCTTCTAGCTTAATTGTTGTGGTCACAACAGTAGCAGTGGGGTCTGCATCGATGATATTTCTATTTTCAATATTTTTGTGATCAAATTCTGTATAAGGTTTTGGCTCTGTGTCTTTGACCTCGACCACCAATGAATATTTGGAACGACATTCATCGGTGTTGTGGCAAGGGATTTTATCAAAGTCAGACCACTTGCCAATTTCATTCTTCATATTTACTTTACCCTTTTTGTCCTATGTCTTAGACTAGTTTTCTAGAGGCTATTGGTTAGGGTGATCTTTACCATGGTTTGGTTGTTCTATATTTGTAGACCTGAATTCCCATTTATTTTGGTGCCTAAATTTCTGCTCGATTTTGAAAACATATCCATAGGAAAATCTCAATGATGAGATGTTTAGGAAATCCATTTCAGTTTGGATGTACCTACGCAGAGTGTAGAGACCTAATTTAATTAAATCCAAAAATTCATACAATTAAACATATAATTCATTTTTCATTGCATAAATAATTCATTCACCATTGTATAAGCATAAATATTTAGCAGAAATTAAAATTTATCCACAACATGAAAATAACTCAGCAAATTCATAATTAAACTACCTCCTTCTGATGTTAATTTCTGTTGATCTGGTTCTCCTTTCCCAACTTCCTTGCCCAGCCTGATGCACTAACCAAGCCCTGCCCAAGCCGACTAACCTCCCAACCAGCTAGGAATAGCATGTCCGGCTCCCTAGCTCCACGATACCGAAAGGAATCCTGGCCCTCGTGCCCAAAACCCCCAGCAACCCGGTGACTCCTGCAATGATTCTCAAAAACCTAAAATCCAAACTCCCAACACTAGGAAAATAAGAAAACTAGACATACAGTCTTCTCCCCTCCAATAATTCTTCCTCTTGCCAGAAAATAATCCCCTCTCACATAGGACTCTTCCCCGTGATATCTCCCCTTCAACGACTCTCCTCTCCTTCATTAATTTCCTTATCTCCTCCTTTATTACCTTATCCCCCTTCTTTGTTATCTTATCCTTAATTTAATGCCTCATTTCCCCCCTGCATACCTAAAGTATTTAATTAAATAAATTAAAATTATGAAGCCCCTTTAATTCATTACACAAACTTTAATGAGTCAATTGATTAATAAATAAGTAATTAATTAATATTATAAATACCAATCACTGTTTAACTAAAACCATATTAGGACAATTAATTATCGAATTAATCTTACTTAATAATCTCTATGCATCTATTTAACCAGGGTTGTTACATACACCCACCCTTCAGGAAACTTCGTCCCAAAGTTAAGGTATCTCATGGTACAAAGGAAAAGAAACATGGTTCACACATTCATAACAATTAACCGACACTATTAGTAAGTAAGTTAAGAAAACTCATACATACTAGTGTATATATACAAGAAATGCATGTGTAGCTAGTACATACAAGTCTCGTGCATGTACTAATAATCAATAACTATCACCCTTTAGTAATTTATGTATGCATCCAATCCAATCAACAAGACAAGTCTTTTATAAAAGACAATAAACCAATCAAATGTTTGTGAAATCCTTTAATTACAATTATCCTAGTTCAACAATTTTATTTAGACAACTGTGGTTTAGTTATGTAATTATGAATATTCATATATACACATTTTATTTTTAGAAGGGAAAACATTAATTTCCATCATCAGACAAATCTCCATAATTTCTCAACTATTTCTACTCATCCTTCCTCCCTAACATACTTCCATCTCCATTCTTATCCTTCCTCTGCTGGACTATCTTGGAGCGTCAACTATATTGACCTAACTCCAAATAGAAATTGTAAGCGAAAGTGTCACTATCTCGACCAAGCTTCCCCAGCAAGCAATTGAAAATCATCATTACACGTCTTGGGGAGAATAAGCTAACACTGTCCTCCCATGACTTCAGGTTTTGGAGGATACGTGGTGGGAAATGCCTCCACCCCTGCTAATCATAAATAGGGTCCACACCCTATAATGGAATATATAGTGGCACCGTGTTGCAGGGAGTTTTGTCATCATTTATTCGGTTTTGGGCAGTCTCATCACATGAAATCTTACACTGGTCCACATATCATGGCAATGCATCCAAACCAATATAATTTCACATACAAATATTCATACCGTAATTTTTCTCAGCTAGTGGTCATAACATCCACTGCCATCATCATTATCCCTTGGCTATTTCATAGTCCATAACCTACAGATTAGTCTGTAACACAAACTCATACATTTCTATGCATTATCATCATGTAATTGCATACCATCATTATTTAAATTCGGTATCCTTGTACCAACAACTTAACATCAAAGCTTTCAAGTTAGAAATAGATCTCATAATATCCCATTATTCAATTTCG
>SNQJ01S0012578.1:132671-144071 GCA_010110895.2 Picea sitchensis | reverse complement strand
TTAATTCAATACATGAATATGTCCCTTTCCCATAATGATGATGTCATCTTATTACATGATTCCTTGATCACATGTATAGACTAGGTATTGAATATATTAATTTGCTTGTACTTCGATTGGTTTGTACTGTTGTGATTGGATGACACAAGAGCATCAAAGCAGAGTGAGGAACAACAGAGATTTAAGGAGAGCGTTCATGAGGTATGTCCACTATCCATTTCTCTTAGTTCATTCAATAGTCTAGATCTAGGGAAAGAGTATTATTCTGTCTTGTTTTGTTCTAGATCCAGGTGGATCTAGGGAGATTGGTCTGTGTCCGCACTCACGAATTTATCCTGAAACAGTTTTCTTCTAAGAATAGTCTTTATATAGGAATTAGGATCTTACCTGCACATACAGTGTAGAAACTCTAAGTTTACTTACCCTGGTTTGACAATTCAGTGTTCCAGGTCATTAAAATCTTTAATATAGAAGCCTGACAGATCTCCATAAGAATGAGTGCATTGTATTTTTCAAAAACAAATCATGTAAAATCATCTTGCACCATGTTTTTTTTCCATGCGAGTGATGCAAGTGAAAGAGCATCAAATCCGACTTCATAAATGTTATGTTTGAAATTAATTTCACCAAATCTTAGAATATCGAAAAGATCTGATTGTGACAGAAAAGAGTAAGATATCGTGGGTAAAGTATCATGTCCACCAGAATCTAATACGATATCAGGATATAAAGAGTAAAATGAATTAAAAATTAGCACATGAAAAGAATCTCTTGAGATATGATATTTGGCAATGGTATTCTCAAGACATTCTTCTTTACTTTCCTTAAAACTTTCACTATGTTTTGGTGATAAATTCTTCAACATAATATGATCATCTAAATTTGTCTCTTGTATGATAGATAATTCAAAACTTTCATGAAAAACATCTAATCTTTCCTGTGGATAAGGTATGATTTGAGAATGAAGGTTTAATGTTTCTTCTTCCAATTGTAGATCTACATCTCTAATCAGTTTCATTGGAATGTTAGAATGCTTAAGATCATTTTCATCACCTAAGTGTTCTTCAATAACCGAATTTAAGTACTGATTAGAGAAAGAGTTATAAGAATATGGAAATTCACCTTGACCCAACATCAAATCCTCTTCTACGATGGTCGAGGGTTGAGTATACAATGATTCAGAGGAAAAATCAATTTGATTGTTAGTAAGAATCTTTTCAATAGGTTCTACCTCCCTTGCTTGTTCAAAATTTTGGGATGGATTCCTCTCATCCTGTGAACAAAATTCCTTTCGCAATTAATTGATAGGATTTGTAATCAATTCATCATTCACGATTGAATATGACTAGATGAAATGGATGCAAGCATCATAGAGGATATTTAGTACAAATGACATGTCATCAAGATTAAATTTTATAGAGAACATGATGGATTCTTGTTGAAAACCCTTCTGGAGATGAATTGTCAATGATTAGTAAATTCTGAAATTCTTCACATAATTAATTGTAATCATAGTTTTCAAAAGCATCTACAAATTGAAACCAATCAATAATGTGATATGCTGGAAAAGACTCAATCCAATGTTTAATCCAACCCCTAAAAGTAAAAGCGAACAATCTGCATAAAACCTTTAAATCAGAAATATCATGCTTGATGCATTTACACCAAAACTTGTTAAGGTGGTCTTTTACAGATACATCCCCCCTGCCATCAAAGGTGAGTTTGGACAAGTGAGAGTTTGTCTCGTTGGGAATATCGGGTAATGAGAAATGTAAATCATGTTCCAACACAATGATTTGGGGATCCATGGGGAATTAAAAACATTCGAAATAAAGACTCCTGCAAGGCCAACTTCTTAGTTGGGTCTACCTTCTAGTGCATTTCAAGATGACAAAGAAGAAGACTTTATAAATCTCGAATTATGACAGGCTGAGGGGTAACACATTTAATCATTAAATTTACCTCGACCCTCCTTCTAGCACCATTTTGTTGATGGGCATAACTGACACACCATCAAATGGAAGGTTAGATCGAGACCGAAGTTTTCTAATTAACCCAAGCCGTTTGGTATGATCTGTCCCGACAGGTTTAATGGCTCTGTTAGCCAACTAAAGTCCTAAAAATAGTAAAAGAAATAAACTAATATAAATCTATGATTCTAACAAATGATATATTACTTACTAATGTTTATTAAAAAGAAACGTGAATATACAAATGATTATAATCAATCTATATACAGTTTACAAGGTTTACTTGAAATCTTGCGAAAATGAATATTCATAATAATGTTTCAAAATAAGATAAAGTAAGAACACAAATCTTTTTGTTTTTTTAATGTTTAAAGATTTTAAGCTAATAAATACTAAGAAAATACAATTGAAACAATGACATAGAAACAATCAAAGCTAATTACTGCAATCATTGTCTCATTCATATATAAACAAATCTAAATAAAAGAAAGCAATGCACCTACTAACCTCTCACTGATCAACAGTGCCAAGTTAAATTCGTCTCTCTATATTTGTATGGGCTCCTCTTAACCTATTTGAAGTGTAAACCTATGACAAAATCAAGCATAATACTTCTTGAAGAAATTCAAGGAAGCGTTTTATATTCTAGAGCGAGTTTATAACAACAAAAGAAAAATAATTATATATCTCATCACCTTGAAATGTCAAATAACTGAAAATGAAAGAAAATTTGATTCTCAGGAATGGTGTTACCAGCTATCTAGCATCAAATGTAAACTCAAAATACTTGAATAGATAATCAGTCATAGATATAAACTAAACCAAAAGATAATGAACAACATAAAGAAAAGCATGATATAAAATATTATGTGCAGAACTGACTAAAGCTAATTCAACACAGATAACATTTCACATCAAGAAATTACATGAGAAGACAATGAAAAAACACTGCAAAGTCTACACATGACGAAAGCCAAAGAGTAAACTTCTTTCTCATATATTTTCAATAAAATATGTTCATCATATGGTCCAGGAAGAACTTTTGGGATAATAGACTCTTAAAGATTGAAACAATTAATATATAAATGATAACAATTAACCATGTATTGATAAAACAAACTAAAGCTAATTTAAATCAATGCATAATCAATTATTCAAATAATATGAAGATATTATAATGAAAATAAAAACATTTTACTCACATAACATAAGCCATTAAGCAACCTGGAATTCCATATTCTTCTTTGAAAATACTTGTCCATTCTCCCAAAGATTCCAACCATCCATTACTCCATTTGAAAAGAAAGAAGTTCATAAAAGAAATAATATACAAAAGACAAAGGATAAAAATCCTCCTCTCAATTTCTTGGATCCCCTATGGCTCTGAAATTTCTCATATATTTTTACAATGAATGAATAGTTTGGGTGTCACTAATAATTTTCGCCACCTGAAATTTACCTCATAAAGAGACACCAATATCTCTCAAATTGTGCATTTGTTTGGACAAATTCCAATGTGTAAGCTAAATGAGTCCATTTTGGAGATGGGGTTTCAACCGTTTCTTCATATTCCTCATGGTATGGCTGCAATCAGTCCCACAAAATTGTCTTTTTGTTCTTGACGCATTTCCAAATTTTATCTGTTATTGCTCATAAATTTATTTGCAACAATCCAATATTATTTTTGGATCAATCATCTTGAACGTATTTAGATAGTAAATTCAAGCCATGATCAGATCCATACCAAATAACTGATAATAGAAACCTGTGAAACAAAAGAAACCTAAATTAATAACCTAAAAATTGTGACTAAAACAAAATCTAGAACAATAAAATAAAAAATCAATTTAAACTAACTATAAGTTCGAAACAAACATTGTTTATATTTTCCTTTCAAATATGATCTTAAAATTCTAGAAGCTTCAAGTTGATGGAGAGGAGAAAAACATTAATTTTGGGTTTTCACAAAATCAAACAAATGATAAATAATTCATTTTTTTATTATTGTTTTTATTTTGAAATGAGATTCAAAATGAAAAAAAAATTTAATTAATTAATTGTCATAGCAAGATTTTCCCCACCATTGTTATCTTGCACAGAGGGCCTTTTTTCATTTCCCTATGCAGACTTGTCATCCCTTTTTGATGAATCAAGAGCCAAAAATACACATTTTTCCACATATATACTCACCCTATCTGCTATACAACATGCATATACGTAGGTTGCTCCACTACAACCCACACACATCAGGATTTGTACCAGAAAATAAAAAATGGAGCCGGTTTTACATGTCACGACAGGAGATCTCTGATCCTTGGCCTTCCACATACCGGAAATGTTCCGACTCGGTCCTTCAGTTTCATTTTGAAGACTATAAAAGAACAATTCTGAGCTATGGAAAAGAGGAGAAAGAATTCAACTTTGAGAGAAAAGTTACTCTGGAGAAATTACTTCATATTGAGTTTGCATCCCTTTGTCCCTCAAGTCTGAACACAATGTTCAACCCCCAAGCTCTTTCCCTATTGTTGAGAGAACCTCATTGTCTCTCTCCTATGAGCTTTCCTTTGGTGGAGGATTGAAGTGGTGGAGGCCCAGTTGGAAAGAACATGGTTCCTTGGTTTTGAACCGTGCAGACACGGAAGTCTGTAATGTTGTCACTTATGCTAATCAATTATTAATAGAAATACTCCTTTCCCGTCCTATTGGTATCATGCAAATATATGATTATTATCCATGGGCATGTTTGTAATGTTTATTAATGGATTATGTTATGTAATGTGCTAACCCTTTTTATACTATCACCATGTACTTGTTATGCTTGTTTCTTGAGAACTTATTGCAGGTATAAAGCTTTGGGTCGAACTGCTCAACGGTGGAACATCATCGAACGTTGGATCAAGGTAGGCCTCTTTCTTATCTTTCACATTAGTTTATATAGCATACAATGGAATTGAGTTGATTTCTATAGTCACACATGTCTGTTGTGGTTTACCCTTGCCCATAGAGAGTTTTTCCCTCATAACAAAATTGACAACTCTACTGGGAAGAGATATTCCTTCTAAGGGTTGAAGTATTTTTTATTCTTGCATTGCTCTTTTCCCTTTGTGTTTATTTTTGTATCACTACTTGATAGATTTTGTTCACTCTGAGTCTGAGTTTTCATCCTTTTTTCCCTTTCTTGGCCTTGTTTTAAAGCCTCTACGCTCCTTTTTCTTTGACAGTCACGTATACACACGTGATGCCTCTATGCAAGTTGTGTATATATGCATTGTTCTCCTGAATAGTCACGTATACCATTTTCCCTTGCTTGTTTTCCTGGTTTAGTGACTACTGGGTGTGGTTTGATGTTTGTTGAGCCTTCTGAAGTCTCTGTAGTGCCTGTTGAGCTTCTCTGGGTTGACAAGAAACCTGTTGGGAGTTGAATTTATGGGCGTAGTCTTTCTCATTGTTTTTCATTTTTTATTTGTCCTTGAACCCTGGGCTAATTGCTTCGTTGCTTGGTATTCTTCTTGAGTTATTTCATTTATACATAGTAGAATTTATATATCAGGTTGCTTTTCAGTCCATGCATTTTCTCTTGAATATATTTAAAATACAAAAAAATAGGAATTTTGCATTGGTTAGCATTTTTTCTTTGAACCTTTATCATTAGCTTAGTTCATTTAGCAAAAGATTGCATTTTACTTCTGAATTGCAGAGTTGAAATTGAAAATTGCACTATTTTTATTGGCATATCATTCATTAAAAAGTTAAAGATAGACTTTGCATTATATTCATATTTATCTTCTTGCAAAGTCATAAAATCATGAGTTTCACTTCCATACCATTTTGAGTAATCACGGCCAATAAAATTTATGCTTTAAACTAAAATTGATTAGTCATGATTTTATTTTTAGGGTTCACAAACTAGTCTAGGATTTAGTGCCTTGGAATAGGATTTTGTAAGTAAACTTCTCCAAGGAAATTAAATCAACATATGTGTCTGAGACATGGAGTTGAGAATTCCATTTTATAATTGGTGAGATCAGGAGGCTTCGCTCACACTGGATTTAATCACGAGGTTGCACGAAGTTAGTTGAAGGGATAACCCTTGGATACTCACCTAGCGTCAAAGATATTTCTGTGGATTTATTCATATTTGGGGATCTTTCTAGTACCCATACCTCTGTGAGAGGTGATTCTTTCAAGGTTTATGGCTTTGTTACCCTGCCCATATGGTGATTCAAACTTATGATTGCTCGCATGTGCATCAGTTATACAATGGTTTATTAGTTTCTTGACTTAGGTATCTCATAGGTTACTTGCAGGGGTTATTCTACTTGTACCCTGGGTCAGATAGGGGTCATACAACACATATCATTTATGGAGGATTACCTCTCTGGGGGGATCTGACCGACTAGTTTTAAGCCCACGAGGGACCCTATAACTGATTATGTTACCTCCAAACTTTAGCGAGGAGTCTCAGGTCCCTCTTGGACAAGGCATACCTTCTTTAGCAAGGGAGGCCACTCAACCACTTAGCCCGTTTTCATGCATATTGGTCATTTGAATTTTTGGTATGCTCTTTGACTACAAGTTGGCCTTAAGAGTCTATTTTGGGTTTCATCATCATGGACAATGGAGTTTCTTTTTCTCCCTCATTCATCGCTACCCACCCCATGATGCTTTCTCATTTCATGGGGATGGACCCTTCCATTTTTTACAATGGTATGTAGAACTAAAATACTCAGTCCGCACCTTGGGTCTCTAGTCATTTTTCTGTTGATATGCCTTCCCCCATGCAATCCTCCCCCTGACCCACATATATGAATCCTAGCATTGGATCCGGAGGCACCATGGCTCCGATGCCTACTTCTTTGTTTGATATGAGTCATGTCCCCATGGGAGGTTGGAACCTTCCCCTTTATGGATCCAATACTATCTATGCTCTTTCAGGAGCCAATACTCAAATGGGTTATTATCCCACTTATTACACCCCACCCATGTACCTTTCATCTGTCATGTTAGTTCCTTTGAACACTTTTTCCATGACAGGTCTTCAAGTACCCCCAGGTATTTCATATGGGGAGAATCACTTTTACGGTTCGGGCTATCCTCTTTATGGGACCCCTTCACAAGGGGGAAACATATATCCTCACTCGAATAATTCTTATCCTACCTCGGTCTCTTCGCAGAACTTAGTGGCGATACCTGTCCAAACCTCTTCGGACCATTTTGGCATTGGCCACCACTTTTCTGGGCAGGGACAAGGGGCTACACCAGAATCCTTTCTGACCTACAATTTTTTAGAATCAATCTTTTCCCAGACCTTGGAATCAAATGTCACAATCTATCATTAGCCCAGTCATTGTCAGTCATATTGGTGCTCCATCACCAACCTCTACCAGGCATGTCGAAGATGGGTCGAATTTTTCTACAAATTATGTCGACAACTTGCTCCCAACCTCTGCCAATTATGTTGGGGGCACCATCCTTTTTACCCCAAATCATAGTCATGTCACGTCTTCAGCCTCTATTCATCATATAGGAGATAACTCTCTTTCCCCTACTAGCCACATCGAGAAGCCTAAACGTCTCAGACGTAAGCCTAAATTACTTTGCAGGACTTGTGAAGGAAGTCACCTTACTCGTTTGTGCCCAGATACTACCGGGATACCAGAAGCATGGGTCTCACCCAAGATCCCTTCAAATTCTGAGGCATCCATGTTTTCTCCTCACACCACCTCTCCTTTGATCATCTCGGTAGTTCCACCGATGCAATCCTCTCCCAAACTCACCCCCTTTGTCAAGGGTGAAGCATCTCTTGCCCCCGTTACTATGCATCCTGTTCAACCTATACTGGAAGAAGTAGTCACACCAGTGCAATATTTGGTCAATCCTACTCTCCCTGACGAGAGTGATGCACCTTTCAATCATGTCATCAACATTCAAAATCCTCCCCCTTTTGAACGAGAGAGATTTATTCTTCCCCCGAATTCCCTCTCTCCAAGTCTTGATGAGGTTCCCTTCAAGGATGACCTGATGGGGCAGCCCATACCCCCACCTATGTATTTTCCATTAAGAGACATTATTCAAACCATCACGGAGACTGTATCCTCCATTAGCACTTTCTCCTCCTCGACTTGGAGAGATTTGGGTTTTCCCAAGCTCTTGTCAGTTATCTGTGAGATACTGAATTTTCGCAGAAGATCGGGATGAGAGCCTTGGCCTCCCCTTTACATGTTGATTAAGACAACAAAACGAGTCTTAGTTAAGATCTTTTCTGACTCGTCTAAAATCTGAAAATATTGTTGAGTGATTTGTCCCTTTCACACTTGTTAAATTGGATTGGAAAGGTCATGAGTCTTAGTTAATCTCTTTTCCGACTCGTTATAAAAAATAGAAAAGATTGTCAAGTGAACATGTATTTTCACACTCATAGATTGGATTTGAAAAGACGTCTATTTGGCACAAGTTTACCCCTTTTTCACACCAAGTAGACTACAAGTTATAAAAAAGGATATTTTTTGGCGTTAAGTTGTGATTGCATCTCATTCCGTCATTTGCATTATTGAGCCTTTAGTTGGTTCTTGCTTTGCATTATAAACCATTTCCTAAGTCGTTTTTGCATCCTTAACCAAGCAGAGCCTTGTTTATATCCTTCGCAGTTTGAAACCCTATACCCTGGAGGGAACATCACCCTGATTGTCCATCACCCACATGCATTTCCTTGCATTAAGCATAGGTACATTCCACTGCTGAAACTATTTTTTCTTACTTGCGACACTCGTTTCCTCCTCTGTATCATAGAATTCATTTGTTATGAAAAAACAAAAAAAGATGGGTGGGAAGGGAGTACTATATTATAATTGGAAATAGTCGTGTCATCTTTGAATAGAGCACAAAATTATTGAGTCCTTGTGTCATCATAATTTTGGGTTTAGCATGGCCTTAGGAAGTTGATCTCGTTACATATTTTTCTCTATCGACTGGTTACTCCTCCAGTCTCTATAGATAATGTTATTGAGGACTTCTGCATCTAATAGTCACATCATTGAGTCTATGCTTCCAGATTCCACCATATGTCTCATGCTCTTGTTCAAAGGAAGTATATCAGCCTATGTTGGCCACTCCTCAAAAATATTGACTTTGCATGTCGGTCATACCCTCAGTTTGTCTCATAATCACATGATACCATGGTCTTATCATGCACCCTGGCCCTACTTGCACATATATAGGTCACCTTGAACCCAACCATTGACATTTCATCATTAGTTGCTGACTGGCTGGTTTCCCTTGTGTTCGACAAAAAGACATCTATTCACACTTTTATATTCGTGTAGTGTCTTGGATGTCATTAGCCTTATTGGTGGGTTCCTCACCTTTGTTAGCAATTTTCATCATTGGTTGCTATTCAGAGGGTCTTTTTCGTATACCGCTTGCATTTGGTACACGCAAAAGACACACATGGTCATTGGTTCGTGAAAATGTTCTTCGTCTGATCTCCACCAAATCATGAAGCTCCTACTTTGTTCCTCATGCTGACTGATGAGAGATGCCTTAATGCTCTCCTTTCAGTGGGTCTCTTTCCATCAACTTCAACTCATTTATTCTGGATATGGGACCTATATTTTTATGAGTACCTTGAGGCTTGCAGTAATTAGTGGTAGGCTCTCTTGCCATTGACAGATGGGAATACACCAATGTCTCCTGATCAATGGATTTCTCAAGTGTTCGACACTGACTCCTTTATTCACGCTTGTAGGAATGTACTCGGTGCCTTGATACCTACTTTTATTATTGGTACGGTGTCTTGCGTTTGTTAACAGTATACCTCAATGACCGGTAATCAAATGATGTCTCATTATGTTCAACCTCAACTCCTTTAATCACGTGATGTAGACTTGCACCCTTGGCAGATAGTGTAGAAGACCTGAAGACATCACTACGTGGCCACATCTTTCCTGAGATGTTGCTTCCCTTTCATTGGACCAACACCTATTCAACTTCAGTGATCATGGGAGATTAGATTGTACTCCATGGTATACAGATATCTTCAGATTGATTTTGAGACTGGTTTCATTGGGCCTTGATCGTGACTATGACAACTTTTGGCATATAACCGCACTTGTATTTTCCTATTCATGGCCACAAACACTTATTTGGTATATTTTCCACATGGATCTGCATTGCATTCTTGGCAGCCATGTATGCAAAGTCAATACAAAATGTAATTAGCAATCGAGATCATCCAGCTGGTTCTCTACCACTCCACTCCTAGGTTATTTATAATGTATTTCACCCATCGCAGATACTCCTCTGATCTCACACATTAGGGGGCATTTATTATAGAAAGATTTGCCCCACCATTGCTATCTTGCACAGAGGACCTTTTTCCATTTCCCTATGCAGTCTTGTCATCCCTTTTTGATGAATCCAGAGCCAAAAATAAACATTTTTGCACATATACGCGCCCTGTCTTCTATACAACATACATATATGCATGCTGCTCCACTACATCCCACGTACATCGGGATTTGTGCCAAAAAATACAAAATGGAGTCGAGTTTCCATGTCACGACAAGAGATTTCTAATACTTGGCCTTCCACATACTAGAAACATTCTAACTCAACCCTTCAGTTGCATTTTGAAGACTATAAAAGAACAATTCCAATCTATGGAAAAGAGGAGAAAGCATTCAACTTTGAGAGAAAAGTTACTTTGGAGAAATTACTTCATATTGAGTCTACATCCCTTTGTCCCTCAAGTATGAACACAGTTTTCATCCCCCAAGCTCTTTTCCTATTATTGAGAGAACCTCATTGTATCTCTCCTATGAGATTGACTTTGGTAGATTATTGAAGTGGTGGAGGCTCAGTTGGAAGGAACTTGGTTCCTTGGTTTCGAACTGTGCTGACACAGAAGTCTGTAATGTTGTCACTTATGCTGATCAATTATTAACATAAATACTCCTTTCCCATCCTATTGGTATCGTGCAAATATATGATTATTATCCATGGGCATGTTTGTAATGTTTATTAATGGATTATGTTATCTAATGTGTTAACCCCTTTTATACTATCACCATGTACTTGTTATGCTTGTTTCTTGAGAACTTATTGCTGGTATAAAGCTTTGGGTCGAAGTGCTCAACGGTGGAACATCATCGAACATTGGATAGAGGTAGGCCTCTTTCTTGTCTTGCACATTAGTTTATGTAGCATAGAATGGAATTGAGTTGATTTCTGCAGTCATACCTATTTGTTGTGGTTTACCCTTGTCCATAGAGAGTTTTTCCCTCGTAACATTAATCCCACCAAATGATTTTGTGAAAATGAGAAACCAACCAAGATATTATTTGATGAAGTATTGAACTCATTATTCAAAATATTCAAACTTTCTAATGAGCAAAAGAATGAACACATAATCATAATTTAAACGAAAGTAAAC
>SNQJ01S0012578.1:106035-122067 GCA_010110895.2 Picea sitchensis | reverse complement strand
AGGGCTTAAAGAAGACTCCATAATGGTTACTTTTCTCAGTTAATCCGGACGAGATCGAAAAGAATAAATGCAGTCTCGCCGGATGTTTCTTTCAGATCTCAAAGAGAGCTTGAAAAAAAACAAAGTTAGCTCATGATAGACTCCTTGTGTGTCGATGCTTGGCATCTCCTCGGGGGAGCTGTATGCTCTGACGAAAACATTGTCTATGATGCCAGGGGTTCTAGAGATATTGATAGGTATCGTTTCATAAATGGTTTCCATATTACCCTCAACATAGATCTTGTGTGTAGCTAAGGGATTAGTATGACAAGACCTATATCCAGTCATAGTCACGGTGAATTCTCCTACTTTGATTCGGCTTAACTTTGGGAGGAAATATGATCTGTGATGAAGATCTTCGCAAGGTTTGTCTAGACTAGTCATTGCTTCGATTACTGCTTCGTCAGAAGGCAAGACTAAGTCTAACGAATCGATGTTAGCAAGAGAACCATGTGCCCAAATAGGCTCTAGAAGTGGTTCTAACTCTTGTGCGGGAGTCGGATCGGGGTTAGCTAAAGCTTGCTGGACTAAAGAGTACGTGACTTTAGCGGTTGACAAGGGCATGGACATGCCAGAGTGCCCTGTCTCATCCATCGTGGTTGATGGGGAAGGAAGAAACCAAGGATCCTCAAAGTAAGTCATGCGGAACGAAAAAACTTGAAAATTTTCAACCTTATGGTGATTAGATATAAATTTGACGTCATCGTGAGGAGGTGGGTAATCGAAGGTGCCCATCAAAGACAGGCACAAACCAACTCCTATGTTAATGATGCCTGGTTGAGGATTATCAATCATGGGGACCGTGGATGCCCCCAAATCTAGGTCAGGTATCGAGAAAGATAGTTGATCGATGGTCACTATCCGGCCCACGTGTGGAAACAACAAGACTCGGAAAACTGTAGCAACCACAGCTTGCATAGAATAAATCCAACTCCGTCCTAACAAGAGGTTATAGTCGAGGGGAGCATCAACTACCTCTACTTCGACACACACGGTTTTCCCTCCTAACTGCACGGGGAAAGAAGGAATGATTCCATGTGGTCGGAATGAACGACCATCGAAAGCAGTGAGGAGAGTAGGTGATGGAGACAAAACGGGCTGGCCGATGGCCTTCCAACATGCTAACGACATAAGACATGTCGAGGCACCCTCGTCGACCACCGTGCGGAAGATATTGCATGTAAATTTTTTTGTGGGATGAGCCACTACTATCTAAAACGCTACGTGGTAAGGCAGATGAGGTTTTAAGTCGGTTGTATCTAACATGACGGAACCCGGATTACAAGTCTCAGTAGAGCCTAAAGCAGTTAACGAGGCCTTCCTCTGAGCAGGGAATCTTTGAAGGACTTCCAAAGAAGACATCACACAAGGGGTTTGTGATAAATCCTCCACCACAGAGTAATTCTAGGCGGCCCTTGCGTTTGGGTTGTGAGAAGATTTCTTAAATGCACCCTTTGGAATGCGTGGCATTGTTTCTCCCAACGTCTTCTCGATCTGTAGAGGAAGAGATGGGAGTTCATCTTCTTTACCCTTCTCAGAGGCGCTTGGTTTACTATAGTCGTGCGCTCTGGTCGTTATGAAAGCATCACCCCTACCATATATATGTTCACAGATGAGGGATTGTTTAGAGGAGGGAAGGTTTCTTGGTTGACCCCTTCGACACTTGTAGAGGCTTGAGTTAAATTTTGCCCATGTTGAAAGGGATTAGTCAACACTGCTTGTTGTTGCTATGTGACAAACTTTTGGGCCTCTGCAAGTCGAGGACAAAGATGGGTCGGGTGGTCCTCCACACATAAGTTGCATGGATACCTTGACTTCTGCTTTTCTATGGTGTCCTCGCTATCATTATCAGTGGGTTTTTTCTCCCCCTTACCCTTCTTTCGGTTTTTTTTCTTCCCTTCAGGCTGCTGGGTGGCCTTTGGGTTAGTCGACTGCACGGAGTGTACATCCGACGTTTAGGTAGGAGGAGAAACCAAAGCAGTAGTCTGGCTGGCCGCTGAGTGTTGTATAGATAACTGTTGCAATTGCTTTGTCAATTGCTCAGTGGGCTTGGTTTGTGCGGAACCAACGATACCATCAGCATGTGGTCCAACTCTCTATCTAGTTTTATCTAGTATCGATCGTGGTGCATCTGGCAGGATGTTGTATAATAAAACAGACTGAGAATAGATGAGCTCAAACTGTTGAGCTCTCATGATGGCATATTCTTCGGAGAAAACTCCAGAAGTTGCAACGTCTTTGGATAATTGTGGGACCAGAGACTTAAGGAACCACTCAAGCAGGAATGTTGGTGGGACTGGTACTTTGATGGAACAACACTGTACTGTGTCATTATTATCCTGCATGGTGGTGGTAATCCCACCACCTTCGCACGCATACAATTAATCCTTTCCTCTTTGAGCGCTGCAGCTGATAGCTGTAACCATTTTCGTCCCTGTGTATTGTTTTGTTCGATTCAAACCCTCCTATGCACAGAGGCCATGGCTCCTGTAGTAAGGGTCGAGCCTAATGGTTGCCAAGCACTGCTCATGTTTGATAGCGCTCATAGCGACCTGGAGAAATGTGGATGGATCCCTTTTATAAGAAAATTCGATGGTTATAACCCTATCGTGGCTCAGAAATTTGCATTATCATTCGATGGCTGCCGAGCCAAAATTGGGGATGTGCAGTTAGAGATTAATGAGTATTTTCTTAGCTCGGCAACCAATCTGCCTGCTATGGGACAGAAGTGGTCGAAGAGTTGCAAGGTGGAAGATGTCCCGTGGACATTGCTCTTCCAATCCCGAATGGTGAACTCCTGCGACAAAGGTTTGCCTGTGAAAATGTTAAAACCACGCTGGCATGACCTGCTAATGATAATCAAGCAATTCATTACTTGCGAGGGAAGGTATGGGTTCGTTTTCTTGTTTCACCTTCGTCTATTGATTTTTTTTACAGGCTACGACCTCAATATGCCTCACTATCTACATAGAAGTCTGTTTAACATGGCTAAAAGGTATAAACACAGCCAGTCCGATACCAGTCTCTTCCATTTGGGGTTGATTAAAATGATTATAGTTTATGAGTTGGGGTTATGCCATGACTGTTGGGGTGATTTTCTCAGTTGTAATGGCTTTGAAGACTCAAGACCACCACAGGTTGATAAACCTATGGTGAGTGAAAGAAAACCTTTCCCCCCTGTGCCTTACAGTGTTTTGCTACCCAAACCTCTACCCGACCCACCTACGAACATGCCCGTGTCTGTGACCAAACAGGTCGAAATTGCTAAACCCGCAGCCAAAGAGCCTAAAGCTAAAACTAGTGCTAATTCTAAAGGCAAGAAAAACGCTTGGTTAATCTCTCGCATGACGAGAAATAAACCTAGAACCCCTGCCAATTCTGAGCCTATCGTGGTCAGTGAAGATTTCGATTCAGAGATTGAACGTTTTCTCGCAAACAAGTATCCTTACTCAGAAGGCTTGTGTGACAAACCTACATATGACTTTGTCAAGAATTTACCACCTTGTCTGCGGGATGATCCTAATTTTCCTGGCATTGAACTACCTCGTGGAACCCTCGGAGACTCATCGAAACCCTTTTCTACTCGACGAACTGTATCACCATGCGAGCAGTGTGGTTTATGGTTGGAGAGGTACTACCTAGATGTGCCGATGTTGCAATCCAGAATCCATGCTCTGGAAGACCAAGTGGAAAAACTCACCGGTCACGATGCGAAGGTGCAACCCACTGACAAGAAGCAGCGAACTACTGGTTCAATTCTGTTCAAGAATGTCGAGTCAGCCACGACAATTTTCAATTCGAAATTGACATAGCCTCAACAACCTCGCTGGTATAACTTTCACCCATTTATATGGCACATTCATAAACTCTGTGTACACGATTGACCTGCTCTGTCACATAAACATGCATTGCTGTATATAACTTGTTTTGGTAAATCGAATTTTGTTATTGGATTTGGTTTTGATTCTATTAATCATAATATGGATTTGATTGTTTTAAATTAGTTGCGATTGAATGCTCTGTTGCATCTATTATAGGCAAAACGTTTTGCATTTCAAATTTTGAAGCACGATCTATGCTGCGATCTGAATTGGTTATGATGCACATATACGATGGTTGTCTGTTGCATTTTTATATGACTTTGATCAGCCCGGATACGATTTGGATCATGTTTAAAAAAAAGGGTTTTGTTTTATATTTGCCAAATCGTGAAGTGATACAAATCGTAACTGTCATACAACTCCCAGCAAGTCAATTCGTTGTGGTCCGTTGACTAAATCGACCCTGTTCTATTTTGAATTGGAATGCTAATGTATTTTCAGTTACGAATGGGTTTGCAAAACAAAACGATCATACTCAGGATGATGAATTTGTCTATAGTTAACCCAGACCCGATTTTATTTGATTGTTGTCTAGCTTATGGTTATCAATGTTGTTCGATCTTGACTGTGTTACACCCAACAATTAAAATCGATGGTGATTTTTGGTCAATACTGTTACGTATGTTTCGTTTTAAGTTTATCGTAACAGCCTTCACATATTTGATTACAACAGAATGAATCTCATGCATAATCTACAGCTTTCCTATCTTTACTATGGATTGAAACGACATGAAATCTATGTATATTGCTACAGCTGTAACATATATGTTGTGTTTGATGATATCGATTTTAGTTATGTTGTGGCATATCATATCTTGTATACGATTCTGTTCGATTATGGTTGAGTTGATTACGATTACATCGTATCTCATATCACTTGATTCACTGCTTAATTTTGTTTGATACAAACAAGCCTGTCAAAGTTTGACCATGTTTTATGGTAACTGAAAACAGAGCATTCGGTACTCTGTTTTGATTGCATTTATTTTGATATTGTTTAATTTAAAATGTAATTTCACTTGAATTCTTAGTAATTCGTTTTGATGATGAAAAGAAAATTAAATTGGATTTGATTTCTTTTAAGATTTTATTTGATTTCTATCTGATTCTATATGCTATTTTAGACTAGCTACAGAATCAGATGATTCTGTAGCTAAGTCTGTAGGATCAATTTTTTAGGATTTTGTTATTCAAATATCTTTCTAATTTGATATTTGTGTGCTATTGCAGGTAAATTCAAATTTGCAATTGAGTGGTTGAGCAGTTAGAGTATATCTCAAGGATTTCACTTGCATTTTATTTGCTTAGTTTAGAAGATTTTGGGGATTTTTCCCAGATTATGTATTTTATTTTGATATTATCCACAAGGAAGTTTTACCTTGTGAAGAAACCTATATATACTTATGATTTTTGTAATAATCATCATCCTCATTCGTGGGAGAACAAGGATATGTAATTCTGATACAAACTGGAGAAGAATTGATGTTTTGTCATAGCTTTAGCTTCTCAATATATCAACATTTTGTTTCAAGTTTTGTATATCACTTTGTTTATGGTTTATGATTACTTTAGCTATCTAAATCAAATGCAAATGATATAATTTTAATTACTGTGATCCATATCTTGTTTCTTCCAAATAGATTAAAGACATAACAATTGTCAATTCATTTTGTGAATGATAGCTTTGTCTTCTTCATAAATTGAATTGTTATATATAAATTTTTTGCATAATAGGTTTCCCTTATCGCAGAGATTTATCATCAGAAGATTGTTATGATTTTCTTTTATGTCTTGTTTGTCCTGTAAAACACTTCAAGAAGCAGCACAACCTATCGTTTACGAGAAGCTTAAGGACTAAACGGTGCAAATTTCTTCCTCCGACCATCTTAGAAGTTATCATACATAGGGCAGACTTGGAGCGTTTCCAGGTCAACTAGTACATTGTTTACTGTTTTGATTAAGTAGTTTAATTTAGATATAACGTTAGTTAGATTTATATTAGATTGTTTAATTTCAGTAAATATATTAGATTGTTTAATTTCAGTAATGTTTGTTTCTTTTTCATAAAATATAAAAATCAAAAAGAGATTCCTGGTTGTCTTAGGGCAGAGAATATACATGAGTTTTGCAGGTTTTAATCAAATCTGTAGGTTGTTCATAGTGTACATTTGTGAATAAGAAATATTGCAGCTGATAATTACATAGTTGATTTGAATTATTATAATAATAATTAGTGGATTGTATAGAATAGTTAGTATTTAGTGTATTAGTTCCTTTTCTTTGTTTTATTAGTTTCTAGTTTCCTTTATTTTAGTTAGTTTCTTGTATTTAGTTATAATTTAGTTTGTTTTATTTACCTTAGTTAGATCACTTAGCTCAGATCAATTCTCTCTTTGGTTTTCATAGANTACAAACTGGAGAAGAATTGATGTTTTGTCATAGCTTTAGCTTCTCAATATATCAACATTTTGTTTCAAGTTTTGTATATCACTTTGTTTATGGTTTATGATTACTTTAGCTATCTAAATCAAATGCAAATGATATAATTTTAATTACTGTGATCCATATCTTGTTTCTTCCAAATAGATTAAAGACATAACAATTGTCAATTCATTTTGTGAATGATAGCTTTGTCTTCTTCATAAATTGAATTGTTATATATAAATTTTTTGCATAATAGGTTTCCCTTATCGCAGAGATTTATCATCAGAAGATTGTTATGATTTTCTTTTATGTCTTGTTTGTCCTGTAAAACACTTCAAGAAGCAGCACAACCTATCGTTTACGAGAAGCTTAAGGACTAAACGGTGCAAATTTCTTCCTCCGACCATCTTAGAAGTTATCATACATAGGGCAGACTTGGAGCGTTTCCAGGTCAACTAGTACATTGTTTACTGTTTTGATTAAGTAGTTTAATTTAGATATAACGTTAGTTAGATTTATATTAGATTGTTTAATTTCAGTAAATATATTAGATTGTTTAATTTCAGTAATGTTTGTTTCTTTTTCATAAAATATAAAAATCAAAAAGAGATTCCTGGTTGTCTTAGGGCAGAGAATATACATGAGTTTTGCAGGTTTTAATCAAATCTGTAGGTTGTTCATAGTGTACATTTGTGAATAAGAAATATTGCAGCTGATAATTACATAGTTGATTTGAATTATTATAATAATAATTAGTGGATTGTATAGAATAGTTAGTATTTAGTGTATTAGTTCCTTTTCTTTGTTTTATTAGTTTCTAGTTTCCTTTATTTTAGTTAGTTTCTTGTATTTAGTTATAATTTAGTTTGTTTTATTTACCTTAGTTAGATCACTTAGCTCAGATCAATTCTCTCTTTGGTTTTCATAGAAGACCTTAGAGCGTCCAACAAAGCCGTTAAACTCGTCAGGGTGGTCCATTCCAAATGGCTTGGGTTATTTAGACAACCCCGGACCGGTTCCACTCTCCCAGTTGACGGACGATCAATTTCGCCCATCAACAGGATTCCAGTAACAGAAGCAAGCATTGTTGTTGTAACAGGGTTTCCAAGAATAGGAGACCGATGGTTTAATAGAAAAACACATCTTCTGGATGCACATAAGGGGTTCCTCGTCAACAATGAGCAAGTTCAGACCAAGGGAAGAGGTGTAGACATCAATTCCTTACCAAAGCCATGGGGGAAAGTCGCAGAATTTCTAAAAAGGTACATTACCTACGAAGGTCGATACCAAGTTGTTTATTTTTCTGATTTTATCTTATTATCACATCTGCGACATCAGAAATTGATAAACATTCCTTATTTTCTCCTACATTCATTGCATAACATGGCCCATTTTGTAAAAAAATCCAAGAGCCCCAAGAACTGCATTTCTAATCACAGACTCATCGACCTATTAATTCGCAGAGGTATGGGAATTTCCAATAACCCATTACCTACTGCAGCAGACCAACCACAATCTGTAAATCCAGAAAGAATTGTAACAATCCTTGACAATGCAACCCATGGACCTCTTCCAGATCCTCTACCCTTGGTTGCAACAATAGTCCAAACCCCTACTGTCATTGTCCGTAAGACGACTCAGAAAAGAAACTGTATAACCGAAATCCATCCTAGCACCAGACAAACAAGCCTCGATGACTTTACATTACAACAACCTATAGCTATGGACAAACAAATAGATGAAGAGCCAACCACTCGACCACAATCACAGCACTTGGCTACTACACTGATTATTGAAATCCTACCCCCTTCCTCTGACAAGAAAACCCCTGCTCCTACCTTTGCATTACCTGAAAAGTGAACAAGGATAACATGGTCCACTATAACATCAAGACTGTCTACCCCCTCTGCTGTGGCACCAACAATCACACAGAACACTCCTATTGTTGTTGCAGCCAATCAAGCACCTACTATCATTACCTGTGCAACTTCGCAGAAAAGGAAACATCCATTCAAAGGAAAACCTCGGAGAGCCCTTGACCAAATTGGATCAAAAACAAATCAAATCCCTCTGGCTACTATGACAGAGAATTCTACAGTGGTACGAATATTAGGTTTTACTTTATGCCCATAACTGCAGGAAACTATCTTCTCCTTTCAAAATGAATGTACCCAATTCGCAGCAGAACATCAGTGTTTCCTGATGATTCTGCGCATCCTATGTCCATTGATGATATCCATATCATTGCAGACCCCAGTATACCAAAATATCCTCCTTGTGTGCTTGAGGAAGAACACCCTGTTCCTCCTCCAGCAATGAAGAAGAAAACCACTACTTTCATTTCTACTTTACCCAGGAGAAAAACCAAGCCCACCAGGTATGCCGAAGTTGCAATTGGAAAGCAAGATATGGAGCAGGCCATTCCTATTCTTTTTCCACTGCCCCCTATTGTTTATGCAGGGACAATTCCACAAGAATCAACTATCCACGTCGAGACTGATCCACAAGAACCAGTCCTAACAGATATAGCTGTTACACAAGAACCAACTCCACAACATGCTGAGGATGTGCCACTTGCCTAATTATTTTCCCAAATAGAGAAAAAGATTAAGAATACAAAAATTTCCAGGATCACTGCACTAATAACATAAAATAATAACCTCAAAGCAGAGTTAAAGACCCTGAAACAGGAAGTGGCAGTTGCTCGATAGAAGAATCCAGAAGGTATAACCTTGGACATCCTAGCACTAACAAAAGTTGTTATGGGCAGAGATAAATAACTCATGTGTTTTGAGTGTGGAAACATTTACTATGACGCAAGATATGAGGTAGTCAAAGTTCCAGTCGCTATAGGACCAACAAATGTATCAATCAAGATTGAACATGGACTTCCTGCTACACAAAAATCAGCAAAACAGAGGAGATCTCAACGTCATAAATCAGCTCCTGGTATACCAGAAGCTTGCAAACAAAAACCTTTGTTTCCTTCACGAGTTGTTACTCGAGCAACTCAAATTGATCTTGTTCTCAAGAATAAAGAAACCCAAGAAAATTGTTGACACAAAAGATTTTCTTTTTGACACAGCATTCTTCATTACTGGCACTTAGAAATTTCTCTTAACAATTTTTCACTGGAGGAGATATTGATCTACTTCAGCTACAAAGTAAGGTTTGAATGTGTTTTGCATGAGGACATACAATGTCTTCAGCTGGGGGGTATGCTAGGACTCTGAAATGTCCCTTTTTCACTACACCTTTTGATCATTCAACCTTCTCATTCCTAAGCTAAATGACTATTATAATGAGCACCAAGACCCTTTTTTACCAAGGTATGAACTATTCATCTTGCTTTTATATTTTCATTTACTTAGTATGTTTGATTGATAATGTTCACATATTTTACCCATGAAATGATTTAACTAATGATCAAAATGTTATAACAACTCACTTTGAGAAACTCGCTGCTGTTACAGCTATGTGCCAATCCTGGAAGTTGTTACATGACTTATGCAATGGATGTCCATCAATCATGGAAGCTGTTACACAACTACTACGATAGAATCCTATTAATCTCGAAATCTATTACAATAGACGCCACCATTCATGTTGTGATACGACTACTGCAACACCTGTTGATTAGAATGCTGGCTCACGATGTTGATGAAGGAGAATTTCAGATTTTGTATTAATGATATCTAATGAACAACCTGAGAATCGGGGATTCTCAAGACTGTTCTGTTTTTGAACACTGAACAAGATGACTTTAAATAGCAGAGATTTTGTAATGTAAAGGGTTGTTAGTCTTTTTCCTTGAACTTAAGAAAGTAGTGATTATTGTACACAGACATCTTTTTGGCAATTAAATGAAGAAGTGGATTGAATTTCTTTAGAAGACTATAACCTATCTCTTTGAGTGGATTCAGTGAGAAGGAAAGGGCCCACCTTCCTCACCGATTCCCCTCTATTTCGAATTCTAGATTTAGTCATTTTCATTGCAAATGGTTTAACTGTTATATATTTCTGAATACAACTATTGTTACAGTTTAGTTCCTTCTTGGTAACTGCGCATAAACTTGTCTCATGAGAATTAGAAGTCAGTTGTTGAATATGGCTGGAAAATTGCTTTTCCTTTTTCTGCATTAGGTTAAAATCTTGTTTTGGAGAATTAAAAGTGTGAAGTAGCTTCTTGCAATAAGTAGATTTCCCTTCCGCAATAGTATAGAATTTATTCCTGCAAGAGTAAATTAAAAAGTTAGATTAAGGTAGGCAATTCATGGTTTTTGTATATTCATCAATTTAGATTGCAATTATGATTTTAAGTCTGTAGCACTCCAGCTGTATCAGCACAATTGTGTTAGTGATAATGTTTGTTTGTTTTGTTAAAAAAGAACTTCCCTACTACAATTAGATTAGAGATGCTTTCATAATCTAGCATAGACTATGTAGAATTATATTGAAATAACAGACTTCCCTGGGTTGAAAATTTATATTGAACACTTTGATTTTCCATTCAATTAAACAATTAAAGTGCCCAACAATTATCTTCATCTTCCTCTTCTACTTCTTTTTCATCTTCTGCTTCCTTTTCAAAAGGTTATTCCATTGATTCATTTTCTTCTTCCTTTGATTCTGGTCTGTCTGTTTCATTAATTGTTACGTTGATGCTTTCCACAACTTTGTTCAATCTCAGATTGTAACACTTGTATGATTTCCTTGTACTTGAGTAACCAACAAGTACTCCTTCGTCTACACGAGAGTCAAAATTTCCCATCTTCCATCTTCTCTTTTGATGTAGCATTTTCTTCCAAAAACTCTGAAGTGCTTCACATTTGTTGGTATTCCTTTCCATAGCTCGTAGGGATTTTTGTTAGTGTTGTTTCTGAGCATAACTCTATTTTGAATGTGAACTATTGTATGAACTGTCTATGTCCAAAATATATCTGTCAATTTGGAATCCATTAACATTGTTCAAGCCATTGCCTACACTGCCATGTTCTTTATTTCAAAAACTCCATTTTGTTGAGGTGTCCTAGCAATGAAGAGTTTTATTTTTATTCCATGATTGTTGTAGTAGTCCATAAATTCATTTGAAGTGAACTCTCCTCCATTATCAGATCTCGAGCATTTTATTTTTGAACCCATTTCATTTTCAACCATTTCCTTGTAGATCTTAAAGTTTTCAAAAGCTTCTGATTTATTCTTGAGAAATAAAACTGCAGTCATTCTTGTATAATCATCAACTAATAACGTAAAGTATTTCTCACCTTTTAAACCCTTTGTTGTAGTTGGTCCAACTAGATCAATGTGCAAAATTTCCAGTGGTCTAATCATTGAATATTCCTTTGATTTGAACCTGGTCTTTGTTTGCTTTCATTGTTGACAATTCTTTCATAAAGTGTTGCTTGGTTTCATGATCTGGGGCATTTCTATGAATTCTTATCTTTTGTTGACTTTGACAAGGTTATCAAAATGTATGTGACCCATTCTTCTGTGCCATAGCTAACTTTCATATTCCTTTCCTAGACAACACTTTTCATTTCCAATTTCACTTAACACATATATGTTGTTTGAAGTTCTTGCAGCTGTAGCAATCAATTTTCCTGAACCTTCTTTTATTATCTCGCACTTTTGTGAATCGAAAGTAACTTTATGACCTTGGTCACACATTTGACTCACACTTAGATGATTATGTTTCATATCTTCTACTAGTAGAACATTTTCTACTTTTGTATTCTTGTTCCCAATTCTAATTGTGCCTTTTCCAATGATTTTAGCTGAATCATCATTTCCGAAGGAGACTGATCCATCTCTTTCCTTTATTAATGTAAGAAACCTATCTCTATCACCTTTCATGTGTTTTGAACAACCACTGTCAACATACCAACCACGTTTCTTTGGCTTAGCTTGTAGAATGAGTGTGCATTCTTCATTGCTATATTGATTCTTCTTTCTTATCCGGGTCCTTTTCTGAGGTTCTTGTCTGTGACTGTTGTTATTATGTTGCAGTTATCTAGGAGGGACTTTCATTCTACAATCTTTGGCCATGTGTCCAAAGTTGTTACATTTGTAACATTCCACTTCAGTGCTCAAAGATTCAAACCTATTGTAAATTCTTCTCTATGTTTCACTAGGCCTTCTTAGATAACCCTTTTGTGTATGACTTTCAAATTTTTTTATGTTCCTGTTGTTAGCTCTACAATTCACAACTTTATGTCCAAAATTATTACATGCATAACATAAACCAAAAAATATAGTTTGATACCTAGGAGTTGAAGATCTTATGAAAGGAGGTGATCTTATGAATCCTTCTTCTTCTTGAGGCCTATATGTCTGTTGTTGACTCTGAAATCTGAATCTTCTTAGTGGAGGAGTGTCCCTGTAATCTTCCTATCCCCTTTGATTGTTTCTGCATTGCTTTTTGGATATTTTTCTTGCTCTGTTGTTTTTTATCTTGATCCCTTTTTTGTCTGATTGTGTCCAAGTCCGGGCTTGTCAAGATGAGATTTTTGACTGTTGATAATGTCATCCAAAACTTTTGAGTTATTCTGCATATTTTTCTTTTGAATATCCTTTCTTAATGTGACAATCTTTGCTTCCAAATTTCCAATAATCTTGTCCTTTTATTCTAGTTGTTCTTTAAATGCTTCTTCAATTTTTTTATCTTCTTCTATTTTAACCTTCAAATTTGTGATCATTTGTTCTAGTTCTTGAGTGTCTTTTTTCTTGTCTAGTTTCGCTTGTATTTTCTTATTTTTCTTCTTTTTTCTTCCGATAACTTCTATGAAACACATCAATTATTCTCGGTACTCAACTTCTACCTCTTCAATTTCTCCTTCGACTTATTCATATTCTTCTTCGGAATCTTCTTTATCAGATTCTTCTACTCCCATGAATAGAACTCTTTGTTATCAGGTTAATTGTTAAGTGCGGACAAAAATCAATCCCCCTAGCTTCACTATGAAACTAGAAAAAAAAAAGACAATACACTACTCTTTCCTTAGATTTCAATTATCAAATGAGAAATGGATCTAGAACATACCTTTTAAATATCGAAGGTCCAACTTTGCCAATGCAATCCAAGCTCTGTCGTGAGGCTTATGGAGAAATATCTAGAAATAAACACAAGCCAACGAAGACAAGAATAACAGAGTCTATT
The DNA here is from genome assembly GCA_010110895.2 of Picea sitchensis. Lineage (NCBI taxonomy): Eukaryota > Viridiplantae > Streptophyta > Pinopsida > Pinales > Pinaceae > Picea > Picea sitchensis. The sequence goes on along the minus strand of SNQJ01S0012578.1, from coordinate 108,567 downwards.
CGATATGAAACTATGTATGTGATCAAATAATCATACAATATGGACAAATAACATTCATATAGAAAAGAAAAGTATATCTGTATTAAAGAATGTGGAAGAAAGATACAACCAGATGCCTTGATGTTGTTAGGTTCCTTCCAACAGTTCCTTGCTTCCCACACACTTCTTTCTCCAAGGATTTTGAGACCATGGATCTGATAGCTACTCACAATATATCTTGACAAAGCAAAGTACAAATCCACTTTAATCAAGCCAAATTCCCAATCTATAGAACTCAACCTCAAGCCAATCTAACTTTCTCCATGAGAGCTCCTCTCATTTTATAATTTGAAGAGGATAAGGTGAGGAGGTTAGGATGATCCCACTAAATCATGAATGAGGGTAAGGTACAAACTGTTCAGAGGCCACCTCACCATAGAATCTTCTCCTTCTATAAGCATCAGGAAGATGCTTGTTTTTCCCACGTACAAGAATTTCTGCACCCTAGCTATAGTGCACCTTGCGGAAATTAGGCATTTCCACACCCTAGCTATAGTGAAGCCTATGGAAACCCCGTAGCCTAGATTTAGTATAGCCTGTAGAAATAAAGCATTTCCACACCCTATGTATAGAGAAGCCTGTGAAAATCCTCTTTAATAGGGTTTTTACAAAGGAAAAATACAACTTCTCTGAGTAAAAGTTCTTCTCCCTTCTTTCTTTAGGAATTCAGGCCACTAACCCCTCTGAAGGAAACATATAGGTTTACATAATTAACGGTCATAAGGATGATGAAAATAATGTGTAACACTCTTCCTATCTCACTATCACTAACTTCATCTTCATTTGATGATGAGATGTCTTCTTTGGTGCATAAGATTTTCTTGAAAATTTTCTTTGTAGTTATTTTTCTTTTATATGTTTGTTTTCCTTTTGAGTAACCTTCATCATTTCTCTTTTTCTTATGAGCACATTTGTTAGCAAAATGACCAATACCATCACAATTAAAACAAATTAAAGGAATCTTACCTCTATACCTACTGTCGGTTCCCTTGTTCAGTCTTTTGATGAAGTTAGCTACTTCTTCATCATCTTTCGAGACGTCATTGTTGCTGCTATGTTCATCTTGTTTATTTTCCTTTTTATTTGATCTTTTGGATGCTTTGAAAGATGCTTCTTTTACATATGTATTTTCTTGTTCAATTCTCATTTCATATGATGTGAAGATTCCATGCAGTTCACCCATGCTTATTGAGTTTAGATCTGATCTTTCTTCTAGTGTTGATATCTTAGTGTCAAATCTCATAGGAAGAGATCTTAGTACCTTTTGAACAATTACAGATTCTTCGATTTCTTCTCCCAATCCTATGATTGCATTCACTGTTTCATCGACTTGTAAGAAGTAGACTACAATATTCTCATCTTCCTTCATCTTTAGTTCTTCGAAATGACCTTTGTAATTTTGAAGCTTTGTTGCTTTGACTTTTGAATCTCCTTCGCAAATATTTCGAAGCATGTCCCAAATCTCTTTAGCCGATTTACAATGTGAAACTTTGGTGAATACTGTTTCACTAAGACCATTAAGAAGTGAATTTGTGGCTTTGGAATTATTCTGACCAAGTTTCATTTCTTTGTCATTTGTTGGTGGAACTGTTGGTGTTGTGTATCAATCTACAATTGATTGCGAAATTTCAAATCCCTATGCATGTATATATGTCTCCATATTTATGCTCCAAAAAGAATACTTATGTCCATCAAGCTGTGGTATTCCACTTTTATACAAGTTGTTTCTCTCCATTATCTACCTTTCAGTGGTTAAACTGATTTCTTAAGGAACCTGCTTTGATACCAATTGTTGGATTACTAAGAGGGGGGTTGAATCAGTAATAGAGAAATTAGAAACCTTTTTAAACCAAATAATCCAAGTGTTATATCAATGTAGAATTATCATCCAATAATGAGCAATGAACAAATGAAAAATCATACACATACACAGTACACCAGTGTTTTACATGGAAATCCAAAGCGGGAGAAAACCACATAATGCTTTTTCTTATATGTCTTGAAGAATTACATGCATTGGAAGCACCAACTTCCTTTGTTTTCCAAATTCAACTGGAAGGAGGCTCCAAACCCCTAGTTTCTCAGGCTACAACCTAAGGGAAGATCCAACTCCCCAATTCTCTGGCTACAACTAGAAGGAGTCTACAACCCCCTATGTTCTCCTACTACAATCAGAAGGTGGCTACAACCACCTATCCTTGCCCTGTCCAACCACCCTAAAGTAGAAGTAGAATGATGGAACCACTGTCACACTATCACTGTGATATATATCACTATAAAATTGTACCAATAAACCTGAACCCTACATTAACCTATACCTCAACCTGTACCATAAACAAGTGCATCAACCATGCACCAACCTGTACCAAACAACCTATATTCAATCTGTACCACAAAAAAGTGCAACCAACCATGTACCAAGTATGTAACAATCATGTGTCAACTACTCATCAACTATGACTCATCAATATGTACCAACATCATCAACTATAC
>SNQJ01S0012578.1:72140-84471 GCA_010110895.2 Picea sitchensis | reverse complement strand
AGTGCTACCATCACCTAAGAACATTCTAGAGGAGGAATCTTCTAGAAGTAGAACCTTCTAAGAAGTCCTCGTACATTTATTATATCTAACTACCATAGTGGACCTAGTCCACCTTACATTGAATTGACTCCACTATTATCACTATTGTCCCTCTACCCCACCCCACCCCCCCACACTACCTCTCTAGCTACCTTACAATATACATGAAATTTTCGCAACTATCCCCAGCTTTAGAAAAATATGAAATCACAAGAATTCCAATGAGACTATGATGGAAAAGGCTTGAATGTGGGTTTAGGTTTTGTCTCTGGTATAACTTGGCCATTTTCTGCAAGCTCCTAAGTAGATAAAATGGCATATTCAAATTGAAACCTAGAAAAGCCATCAATAAGTGGACATGATACAAGAATACCAAACCATATCTACCTTCACAGATAATAAATTGCTTAATCATTAAGAGAAATCCATGCCATCATGGCTTAACCAGAAGAATAGGTGTACCTTTTGCACAGTAATGTGATTTATTGGAGTCCATGAGTAGATGCCAAGGAACTCCCTTGATCTTGAGGTTTTTAAACCATCAAGCTCCATCTTGGGACACTCTAGTAGCCTCTGTGATTGAACCCTCAATCACCTCTAACTTTAAATCCCCAATTTTATCCCTGGTGCCATCGAAAGTCTGAGCGAAGGCTTGGGCCACTTTGAGTTTGAAACCCTCAAATCATCGTATGAACCCATCCCATCCATATGCCACAAGGTCTTCCACGACATCGTCATGTGAGAGAAGAGCATGTGAACCATTGGGCTCGATCCTCACAATGGGCGCCATCAATATGGTCACATAGAAACAACCGGAGTAGCAAGAGGTGGGTGTGTTTTCCAACACATGAAATGTAGGATGAGGTCTACATATTCGGGAGAAAATTGATACCTAAGAATTCAAAAAACCACCATAACAACCATTTGGATGCTTGAGTGGTAGTAAACCAAAGGATGCGCATAACGAAGAACCACTCAGTGAAATGAATGTTGAACTCAAGAACCAAAACTCGCCACTTGAAATAATGAATGCATGTTTGTGCTATGCAGGATGAACGAGTGATTTTTTAAGGTATGAGTGTTAGCCCTATACCAAGATGATGAGACCGTGATATGACTGCTAGGGGTAGGATTCATATCTCAAAATAAATCAAAGTTTTGTTTGTTGCGCGATAATGGATATGTCAATGTGAAAACCAAAAGTAATCAAGTAGTAGAATGCCTAAGTCATAACCCCAAGGTGGATAAATCATGTACTATGGTAATGGATCAACCAATAAAATGATAGGTTTATGAAAATATTAGATTCCCTTAGGTGTTATCCCCTTTGCAAAAGAGAAATCCACAAACTATATGATGCCCTCAAACCAAGCTTGTTCTAATTTCATGCTTACAGTCATGAAATTGAACAAAACAAAAATGATAGATTAAAAATAATGAACTCATACACACAGCTGGTCCAATGAATATTTTCAAATCCAAAGATGATAGAAATGTTTGCAAGGGGTAGGAGGCAGTTACAAATTTTTTTATCGCTCGAAGATGACATTTTACCATGATAAAATTTACATGAATATTTGGCTGCCAACAATGGCGACACGCTAGGCGAAGAAGTTATCTCTGCATCATCATAACTTCATATCAGGGAAAACGTGACTCATAAATAATTATTAGAAACAATTAAAAGACAGATCAAGCATTTCAACAATAACTCAGAAAAAATAACACAGTCATAGTATTGGATAAAGTTTTGTCCAAAAATTGTAATGCGACATCTCATTTCGATCACAGGGGTAACGATGTTTATACAGATAACTCCAATACCGTTGACAAGGCCATTGTTTCCAACAGACGTCTATAGCCTTAGCAGGGATGTCTTTTAACCCACTCTAGTACTTATATCCCATCCAAGAGTCTTCCATTTATGATAAAATCATCCTGACATCCAATCAATTTAAAAACATACCTGAGGATCTTCGAACCTGACATTGCTTTGCTTCCAGCAGGCTTGTTCAGTACCCTAATGAAGTTGTCTTGGTATCACGTGCGCATTTACCCACTGCCAGCAGACCTGTTCAGTATCTTGATAGGTTTACACACAATTCCCACACATTACAGTGCTTCGAACTCTCTAAAAATGTTGATAATATTTTCAAAAACTTTGTGATATCAAGAGAGCAGGGTGATACTGAATATTTCACATCCAGGCAATGATAGGATCGATCTTTTAAGAATTATTTTCTCGTTCTTTGGGAACTGATAAATTTCATTGTAATTTGGACAATCATATTTTAGTCAAGAAATCATCTCTAGGATGGGGAAGCACTATGATTTGTTCTCATTAAAACAGGGATGGCGTCAGAAGTTTTTAAAGAAAATCGTGTTTCCCTGAGATTTCAATGAAAACCGAGAACATTGACTTGACAAAAAATTACCTTAATTGATCTGAGTTTAGAACTTAATGTTCATATGCTGTGAACTGTTATCAACTGCTGCTAATGAAAAATCCAATTCCCCTCCATAATGAAATGTGATTCAAAAATAATCATCCAGAAAACACAAAAAATCACACAAAATGAAAAAAACAAAAAAAAACATAAACTAAAATATTTACAAGGGGGGAAACCTGATTTTCTTAGGTGAAGTACTTTTTCAAAGAATGGACATTCACTAGAAAAGTGTCTGGTTGTCCCTCTAAGTTGTGTAGCTGAAAAGAACTAGGACCCAATTTTTCAAAAATGACAAAAGGCCTCAGCCACAGGTTTTGGAACTTGGTATGTTCTCCTTTATTCTCGTGCACTCTGTCCCATTTGAGAACTAAATCCCCTACATTAAAATTTATTTATGAGGATGAACTTGTATCGAAACAACTCTTTAAAATTTGTTGATGTTGATCCAATTTATGTTTTTCTTGTGTTTTTACTTCTTCTAATTTTAATAAAGTGCTTATCCGATTTTCTAGAGGAGGGCATTCCTCTTCTTGAACTTTCTGCGACAATTGTAGCAAAGGAAGCAAGACATGTGGGGGAAGGATGGATTATCTTCCATAAAATAAGAAGAAGGAATAATTACCAATGGAGGCTTTTGGAGTTACCCTATCATCCCAAAGTTCTTTGTACAACGCATTGTGCCAATTCTTGTGGTTTTCTGACAATGTCCTCTTTATAATCTTGATCAGATTCTTATTTGTTGACTTGGCCAAACCATTCCCTAGAGGGTAATAGATGGCAGAGTACTTTAGTTTAATCCATTTTTGTAAGGAAAATGCGTTCATGTCTAGGGAATAAAAATAAGAATCATTTTCAAAAACCAAACATTCAATAATTTTGAATCGAGTGATAACATAAGAGTTTAGAAACTAAACTACCTGATTCATATTGACTACTTTTAACGGTAAGGCTTCAGACCATCTCGTAAAATAATATGTTGTCGTGAGAATGTACTTGTGTTGTTGTGAGGAAAGGGGATTAATCGGTCCTATAATATCTAGGCCCCACTGTTGAAAAGGTGTATCTACCATAATAGGTTGCAAAGGAAAAGCTTCTTTTTTCACTTGTCTTGCAGCCTTTTGACATATTATACACTTGCGGGACAAAGTATGAGCATATTTAAACAAGGTATGACAATAGTAACCAGCCCTTAGTACTTTGTGAGGAGTGGTATCCCAACCAAAATGACCCCCGACATCACCGGAATGAAGTTTAGTCAACACCCTTTCAGATTCCTCTTTTTCGAAGCAACGCAGAAAAACACCATCAAAATTCTTTCGAAATAATATATCATTAATTAATTGGAAAGATGTAGATTTAAGTCTTAGTGCTCTTCTATTTTTTGGATCAATATTACGAGGAGCAGTTCTGTGCAACAAATAAAATCTGATATTCTCATACCATGAATTGGGTACAGTTTGTGCACAACTGATTTGTGTTTCGTTATGCTGATTTGCAGTTGATGTATTTATTTGATTTTCTGACTTTTCAATTGAATCGACTACTAATTTACAAAGGCCTTGACCTCTAATAATTTGTGCAGGCACTATTTCGAGATCATATTCCTGGAGTGATGTCATCCAATTTCCCCTTTTCTCTCCCAGCTCTTTCTGCACTAATAGATTTCTTACAGTAGGGTAAGGGATGACAATTATTGTCCTTGATTTTCACAGGTAAGACCTTAAATGTTTGACTACTTTAAAATAGTGTATGCTTGCTGATATACCATGGGGTAATTTAATTCTACTCCTTTAAAAGAAGAGCTCATGAATGAGATAGGTATCTCACTATTTTCATCATTTTTTTGTGTGAGCACAGCAACATAAGATCTGCCAGATGCAAAAGTATATAATGTGAAATCCTAGGAAAAATCATGGCTCATAAAGGAAGGTGCTTCGATTATAGATTTTCTAATGGAATTAAAATCTTGATTCTATTGTGATCCCCATTTGTATAGGACATCCTTTTTTATTAGATTTTGTGGAGGTATAACCATCTCAAAAAAACTTGGGACAAATCGTCTGACAAAATTAATTTTACCCAAAAAGGATTGCATGGCCTTTTTGGAAGAAGGTGGGGGAAGGTTGGAAATGGCTTGGGTTCTTTCGAAATCAATTATCATTCCATTTTTAGAGACTATAAACCCAAGCAATTTTCCGTGTTCTACTGCAAAGACTGATTTTTTAGGATTGAGTGAAATGTCGAACTTGCAACATCGTTCTAACACAGCCCTAAGATGAGACAGGTGGTCTTTCTTGTTTTTGAAAAAGATAGTGACATCGTCTAGATAGACCACGGAAACAAATGTCCATTGCCCTCTAGAAAGTGGCACCAACATTTATCAATCCAAAAGGCATTTTTCTGTAGGTGTAGGTGCCCCATGGGGTATGAAAAGTGGTTTTCAGCTGATCGGAAGGAGACATGAGGACTTGGTTATATCCTGAGAAACCATCTAATAAAGATAGTCTTTCAGAACCAGATACTTGCTACAGAATTTGTTCCATTGGAGGAACGAGATAGTTGTCTTTATCAAAGGCTCGGTTTAAATTGTGAAAGTCGACACAAAGTCGAATCTCCCCATTTTTCTTCCTTACTGGGACTAGGTTGGATACCCATTGAGTATGTTAGACTAGAAAAATGATCTTGGTAGTGAGTAATTTATTTAATTCCTTTTATAGGGTAGGTACTAATTTAGGATGCATTTTCCTCAATTTATGTTGAAAAGGTTGGGTTTAGGGCTTCATAGGGATCACATGTCGTATTATGTTTGGATCAAAAATTTTAAATCGTCGTACATCCAAGAAAACACATATTTGAATTATTTGAACAATTTTATAAAAGCAAACCTTTCTTCAAAACACCCTTTACCCAGATTGATATTTTGAGGATTATCTTGCGTTACTAAATTTACAGTTTCGCACAACAATGAGGAACTGTTTGTTTTGCAATTGACTACCCCTCTAAACTTGTCATGTAGGTCATAAAATTTTTCTAATTAAACAACAGATTTGGGGATAGAGTTTACCATCTCAGATGATAATTATGCATATCGAGGATCAGATATTACCGTGAAATCTCAGAGGTTTTCGTCATGAGTGCTTTCATCCATTACTGCATCTTGGAAGGTGTCTTCCATATGCAAAAAAATGATGATTTGTTGATCATCGTCAAATAATTGCCAATTTGTGATGTTGTCAAGAATCAATGGCCTAAATAACAATTCAATCGAGAATGCGTTAGGAGAAAGACCTTCAGTAGGAAAAAATTTAGAAGCAATGTTAGCTAATAAATCAGCTTCTGAATTACTTGACCTAGGAATGGAATTTATATTGAAAGCGAGAAATTTATGCATTAAACCCCATACCTCGGTTTGGTAATTTTTCAAAAGCGGTGATAGATAGTGTATTGCATTTCTTACCTTTTTGACCATGATTTCAGAGTCACCGAATACTACCAATTTTTGCACGTCCATATCCAGTGCCTTCCTTAGTCCCTGCATAAGTGCTTCATATTCGTTTGTGTTGTTAGTACATTCAAACTGCAATCGATAGGAAATAAATTTTTTGTTACCTGTGGGATCGATAAGCACACAACCAGTCCATGCCCCTTCTCGAGATTTGGATCCATCAAAATATAAGGACCAAATTTTTTTGTCATTAGCAATGTTCGTTGTATTTAGAAAATTTGTTGTCTGAGTATAGGATGTTACTTTAGATTGTTGTTCTAGGTTGGTGATAGAGGAAATTTCAGTCATGAAATTACCAAAAAAAGTATCCATTCCCTGCATCTCAATTGAATTTGAATCAGTAATAAAAGGATCATTTGGGTCGTATAGATTTTTCAAGGTGTACTTGAGGTAACATTCTCTATTTATTTTGATCTTGTTGGGCTATCCATTTTCTAGCAGCCACAAATGAGACCAGTCCGTAGAAAAATAGTCATGTAACTGTTTTGACCAATCTCTACCAAAAAACAAACCATATAATTTAGGAATGTCAACAACAATAATATCAATTACTTGGTGAACCTTGGGATTGGACGATAATATTATCAACACATTTTTAAGTTCACTGATAACTTTGATATTAGTTCGATCCAATTGACTGATTGTTAAATTAGAAGGTTTTACTTCAGCATTAATTTTCTAACACACATACATATAGTTATGTACATTCCTATTGAAAACTTTGAAAGTTAATAAAAAAGGAGGCACATTTTTTCATGAAGAAACAACAGAATTCTACTGATTTTTTATGGTTGTACCTACAAAAGTTTTATCTTAGTTCCCTACAATTTTCTCTGATATGTCCCTTTAATCTTGATTTTCAAATGAATTTTTATCTGGGACATATTTAGTTTTATTTGGATCACTTTCTGCTGATTTCTTGCTAATAGAATCATTCCTTTTGTTATTTTCAGCAATACTTTGGAGCATTTTCTGTAGGATAAGTGAAAATTTTAGTAATTCAAAAACTGAAATATTTTCCCTTAGTTATTTAAGATCTTCAACCAACTCATATTCTAAAACTGGGGCAGTAGATTTTTTTCTTGTTTCAGTTTTCTTTGGATGTTTTGAAACCACATTTCTACTTGTTTCAGGTGAAGGTTTGTTTTGTGTTTTACTTCGAGTGTTATAGAGATGGGAAGTTTCAAAGTTTGCTTGAAATATGTTGTCTGACAAATGCTCGAAAATGGGAGGAGATGAGTCCTCCTCATCATGTGTCTCTTCCTCACCTGCATCATCATGATTTTCAGGGGGAGAAGAAACAGAGTTATCATGTGCTCCCAGTATTGTTTGCAAAGCATACTGTAGACCTTCTATGGTTGGGTTTGGCCGGTTTGGAGGAAAAGGGTTTTTGAAAGGTGGTCTGAAACCTCCTTTACTTGTAAATGCCTACTCAACAGATCTTTTCAAGTCTACGATCTGATTGGATAAGTTTTGGAAATCTTTCTGCAAACTCTCTAAGTCTAATGTTTCTTGTTGATTTTTAGTTTGAGGAGGCCTAGTAAGAATTTCTATTTTCTTTTTAGAAGATGAAGTTGTTTTAGCCTCACTACTTAGTTTATATTTTAATCTCAGAACGTCTTTCTCAATTAGGACTATCTCCTCAGAGGCTTCTAATAATGTGTTCGTTTTGGACCTTTTAACCCATATGGATATATTTTTATGCAGGGCCTTAGTATAGTATGCAACAGTTAGATTTTATGCTGGCATCAAATCTACAGGGATTTTGTTTTTTAATGTCAAGAACCTCAAGTTGAAGTCCTTAACTTTTTCTTTAGGGTTCATTTTCAAACTAGAGATTTCCATTACTAAAAATTCCAGAGATATATCATCTCCGAATTTTTCTAGAAAACAAGTTTCAAACTTGTCCCAAGAGACAATGGTTTTAGGTTGTTGCGCAAAATACCAGGTTGAGGCATTCCCTTCAAAATTATATGAGAATAATATACACATGACATCTCCATGCTCGACACTCTGGAATCTAACAACCAACATAAATTTCTTGATGTGATCCTCATTTGATTGCTTTGAATTTGGATCAAATTTGGGAAGCCATTTCTCTGGATTTTTAGGTAATGGGTGTAGGGGTATGGGTACTACCACGACATCTTGATCAAGCCAAGGTCTGGCGGGATTATTTTGGTTTTCCATGGGAGTTGGTGGAGTTTAAGTTTTAGATGGTTCATATGAAGAACTTCCTTCATCTAAGGATTCCTCTCCTAAAGAGGGTGGAGAATAACTAGGTGGGGATGGGGGGATACCAGATCCCCTAGCACCAAGGATAAGTAGAAGGATTGGTAATATTACCACCTAAAGGGTTTTCGGGAAGACTAGTGCCTTGAGGTTGTTCTTGAATATTTAGGAGATCAAGGGGTTGATTAAGTTGTCTACCAGGTTGTCTGATTCGAGACAAAGAACTCTGAGTTCTTATGATCGATTGGAGAACAATTTCTTGGACATCAATCCCTTGAGGAACCGGTGTCACTAGTTCAACGAGAATGTCAGGAGTAGTGTTTGAGGTAGTAGTTGGATCAAGTGTAATGTTATTTTCTAAGAGATTACATGTTACGACTGGAGAACGACTATTTGGGGGAGTCTTCGACCTCCACGTTCCATCAATAAATTTCAAGCCCTCCTTCTAGCACCATTTGTTGATGGGCGTTTATGACACACCGTCAACGGGAAGGATATATTTGGACCAGGGTTCTGTATTTAACCCAAGCCTTTTGGTATGATCTAACCTAACGGGTTTTATGGCTTCGTTAGACAACTAGGGTCCTAAAAAAAACTAAAGGGAAAAACTAACTAGAATACGATTCTAACAATCAATACTTTAATAACAAATTCTTTTAACTACAAGTGTTAATGTACAATGATTATATACAGTTTACAAGGTGTGAATAAAACCCTACGAAAGTAATTGTTTGAAATAATGTTTCTACACAAGATTAAGTGTGAAAAGAACTTATTCTAATTCTCTAAATATCAAACTAATAAACACCAAATGAATATGATTATAATGATATCACAAAAATAGAAAAAGCTAATTAACGTCCAAATAATGCAATAACTATTCATTCATATATAAATAACTTTAAAAAAGAAAACAATACATTAACAAACCTCTAGCTGATCAGCAATAGTAAACTAAGTTCATCTCTCTGCATTTGTGTGAGATCCTTCTTGTCTTGCGTAAGTGAAAACCTATGACAAAAACAATCATAATACTTCCTGAAGAAATTCAAGGAAGTGTTTCATATTATGGAGCTAGTCTCATGACAACAGAAAGATAAAGAATTATATATCCTGTAACCTTTGAGATATCCAATAACTGAGAATGAAAGAAATATTAGCCCTCAGTAATGGTGTTATCAACCATTTCATCAGACATAAATTCAAAATACTGAAATAGATGATTAATCACAGGTATAAACTAAACCAAAAGATAATGAACAAAATCAATAAAAGCAATGTTATAAAATATCATGTGAAGAAGAGACTAAAGCTAACTCAATATAGATAACATTTCATAACTATAAATTATAGGAGAAGACAATGAAAAACACTGCAGAGTTTGCACAGGTCTAAAGCCAAATAGAAAACTGCTTTCTCATATAACTTCAAAAATATATGTCCATTCTTTGGTCCAGAAAAAACATGCCCTATCTCCAGGAAACATAGCTATTTAAACATGTCTATAATCTATTACCTCCTATCATGCAAGATAGAGGCAGATCTCTTAAAATAAGTTTGTTTTACAAAAACAGAGTAACAAAAGATATTATTGTTGGAGTCTTTAAATCAAAAATATTTATATTAATGACATTGTTTTCTTCAAAATGAGAAATTACTAATCTATTGAACTCTTAGCCCATGATTCATTTCCTTAAACATAGCACCATAATATGTTGTTTACCTTAAATGATAAACCAAAATCAAAGTTTAGATAACAATATAAACAAATAATTTAAATAGATTGGCTACAAAAAAATTCGATTCTTTAGCTAGTATCAAAATAAAAATAAAATAGAAAGTCAATCTACCTATTATTTCTTAAACACAATCAAATAAAAAAAAAAAAAAACAACTATTTACCATTTTAGAAATTTGACAAAGAGGCATCAGATAGGTCTGAATTTATAATGGTGTTGACGTTTGTTGAATTTTTAATGATCACATTCCCAAATCACTTAATTCTCTTGTTAGCCCTGTGTGTGTTTGATCATACACAGGCTTTCAACTCGTCGTTCTCCCTCTCGAGCATTGAATGTTTTGATACCATTTGGTTCAATCATGTCTATAGGTAGGGGACATCTCGGTAATATATCTCAATCAAATCAAAATAGTTTTCACAATGAACCGGTTCTATTCTAGGAAAAGGTCGAGCCTGCTCTGTAGAGGGAAATTTAACCTGTCCCATGATTTGTTTCAGATCATGTTGTATACCATAAAAACCTTCCTATCTCTTTAAGAATAGTGGAAGATTTGAAATGAAATTGAACCGTGTTGTATCAATATCGATATCGTTCCCAAGGATTCAGTCATCGATAGCATCCAAAACAATAAAATCATAGATATTATCCTCAGAAAAACGATCATCGACCTCGATCACCAGGATTGATTTCTCATTTTCACGCTGTCAATTTCTCATTTTTCTAGATATGAGGCGGCCCTATCTTTTATTTTTAAAATTGATATCTGGACTACTCTATTTCTTATGCCTACCCGTTTTCTTGACAGCTGGTTCATTCAAATCAATATGAATTGGGTCGGGATTAGGAACAGTAAGATTTTTATCCTTTAGATCATCTAAAACCTCTTCCAAAGATTTTATGGGAATAAAATTTTGTTTTGGATTCTTTCCTTTGGATGGATTCTTGATAACAACAGGGGTTTGATCTATGGATGAAGGGCTTTCTTGTAGATTGACATGTAGGTTTTTCATAGGGATGTTTGATCGACAGAGACTGGGAGGTTCATCGGAATGCAAAGGTAATTTTGTTTCATTTTCAGGTAGGGTAAACCCATTTATATACAGGAAATTTTCCCAACTATCCCTAGCTTTAGAAAAATGTGAAATCACTCGAATCATGATGAGACCATGATGGAAAAGGATTGACTGTGGGTTTAGGTTTTGTCTTTGGTAGAACTTGGCCATTTTCCGCAGGCACCTAAGTAGATAAAATGGCATATTCAAATTGAAACCTAGAAAAACCATTAGTAAGAGGACATGATATTGATATTCTTGTATCAGTATCCTTGAGGCTGGAGGTTCAATTTTGAGTTCTATAATCCACTGTTATTGTAAAAAAGACACTTTATTTAATATTTTAAGCCTCCAAGCTTCTTTCATTGTTATTGTCAGACTCTCTTTTATATTTGTCTATGCCTATGAGTTGAAATCATTATTTTGTCTATGTTTAATGGTCCCATGGTAGCTGTCATCTTATCTTTGATTGTTAACCAAGAATCATAAGAATCCTTTGCTAGTTTGTTGACCCATCATATATATTGCCTATGTATGTTCTGGTTAATTGATTGGTTTTCTTATCCATTTGATTTACAAACCTATATTGCATGAATATAGCTAGACTGTCTTGAAGATACATTCCAATGATTTAAGATATTCATCTTGATCCAAACCCACACAAGGCCTTCTTTAATTTACACACATAGTCTGTGTTCTCTGACAACTGAAATCCTTCTAGTTGTTCAATGTAGACTTCTTCTTCAAGTTCCCCATTCAGAAAAGTTGATTTTACGTCCATCTGATATACTTTAAGATTCTTGGAGCATGCATAAGCTAAAAGAAAACAGATTGCTTCCATTCTGGCAACTGGGGCAAATGTCTCTTCAAAGTCGATTCCTTCAATCTGTGCATATCCTTTACATACTAATCTAGCTTTGTTCCTTGCAACTTGTCCATCTTCATTCAATTTATTCCTGAAAACCCATTTTGTGCCTATCACATTCTTATTCTTTGGTCTTGGAACCAATTCCCAAATGTCATTTTTCTCTATTTGATCCAATTCTTCATCCATGGCCTTATTCCAAAATTCATCTTTGTTGGATTCTTCACAACAGTTTGGTTCAATTGTAGATAAGAGTGCTAGGTGTGTTTGTTCTGGTGAAAGGATTTTTCTTCTAGTCTCAACTCCTACATCTTTGTTTCCAATAATCTGATCTGAAGGATGATTCTTCTGTACTCGTTTGCTAGGTGTTTTTGGAGATACTTGTTGAACTTGCTCTTCTACTTCTATCGGATTCTCTTCATCTTCCTCTTCTTCTTATTTTTCAT
>SNQJ01S0012577.1:199098-226091 GCA_010110895.2 Picea sitchensis | reverse complement strand
TTAGTTACTTGGATAGAATGTAATCCCAAGATATCTGGAGATTCATTAATTTCGTAACCATTCGAACTCCAACTCATCCTTCTAGAAGATTCCTTCTAGAAGGAACGAGAACTTATCCGTTTTCTCTCTTAAGAATCATTTCCGCACCCTGACCTTTAACACAGTGCGGAAGGTCCACAGTCAGACTGAATGCAGCCTGCGGAAACCATGTATTTCCGCAGGGAAATATATATGCAGCCTGCGTACTGTCTTCAAAAGTGTGATTTTGAGAAGCTGATAAGTGTAACTTTCTCCATGAAAATGATCTTAGTGAAGAGTCAGATCTTCTATCACCATGTCATTATCATGTCATCATCTTGATAACCAAAAATGTGGATAACACAGAGGTTTGAAATACCTCAAGGACTTAAAGCTCAGGAAGGATAGCGATCCAAATCCTTAAGGAGGAGAGGATTTGTTTATTTCAAGAGTTGAACGGTTGAGATCTATTCAGGAGGATCCAAGATATTTTATCACCCTTATATCTAGAGAAGCAGTGCGTGGTTTAACCTTGAAAGTTGTTAAGATTTCATAGGTTTGGAAGAAGTCGTGTGTGAAGTTTAAAGGAGGAGTTGTCGAGGATTGAACACCAACGGTCAATATCCATTCGAGAGTCCATAGAAGAGTGTATAGTCATTGGATCAAGAGGAGTTGCGTGAGGGTTAATCGGAGAAAACCTTCATACTTCGTGCATGCGGGAGTTTTGGAGTGTGGATAAGTCGAGACCCCCGAAGTCTCGAAGGCTGGAGTAAATCGTGGTTGTCTGATTCCTGAGGAAACGTGTCAACAGATCATGTACTTCAGTGGACCAGCACTCTGGAGGAAGTTAGGAGTGGTGACTCTATAGTGGAGGACCCCCGAAGTATCGAAGCCCTAGAGTTCATCTGGGTCATCCATCGGCAAGGACATGCATCATCAGATCAAAAGATCCTAAGGATAGACACTCTGGGAGAATAGAGGGAAGAGAATTTTGATCTCTCCAAAGTCCTGAAGTCTAGAGTTGATCAGGACTGTAAATTAAAGGAAGGACACACGACAACAGATCTAGAGGTTCGGAGGTTTGACACTCCAACGAAAACAAAGTGCATTTCTGTGAAGACTTGCAAAGGCCCAAAGACCAGAGTTAATCCCAGTCGTCCGTTGGAGGAGGACGTGTGGAGAAACATCCCAAGTTTGGGGACGTGGCACTTCGACATATTTTCATCATTGTGTAAACAGGGAGAAAAATCACCGAAGTCCCGAAAGCATCCTGACCGTCGATAAGGAAGGGGACACGTGGAAGAAGGATAATCCTTTCGATGTTTAGGCGTTAGAAGATTTGAGAGGTTGTGTTGTTAGTCGACCATAAGAAATATTCAAATCCCGAAGAGAATAGATCAGAATCGTCCATCCATCAGAGCTTGAGGACCGTCAATATGATACTTGGCGTAATTGCCTTTCGATGATCCAGGAGATTTGTGAAAAGGCGTTGTGGAGAAATTTTCGAATCCCGGAGTGCGACAAAGGTAGAGAGAATTCAATCTAGCAGTGGATTAGAGGTTGTCTGATCTGTCTTTTCGACGATCGACGCTTTGCAGGTGTTGTGTGTGTTGGTGAGATCAAAAGAAATTGTTGAATCTTGAAACATCATATTTGGAACCGTTGATCTTGATACTCATTGAAGACCGTTGATCTTGCCTCCTAGTGTTTGACAGTTCATGAATTTCGTATTTATAGGTAAAAAGGGATAAAAAGTCCCAAATTCCTAAAACTTTCAGGGATTGAAGGTTTGGCCCACAGTTTTGGCCCTTGGTCTCCGAGGAGGCTTTGTCAACACTCGAGGACTCTCGAAAAAGAGAATTTTCATTCGGGAAGTGGTTTAAGGACCTATGTATTTAAATATTGGGCTCAAATGAAGCCCTTGAGCTAATTTCATCTCCCGACTAGAAAGATCCTAGACCGAGAGGTCGCGCAGACCCTGGTAGAGGGTGGGGTCTACATCATACTTTGTGGTGGTTCCTTTCAATATTTTTATCTGAGTTATTCCAAATATTTGGGCTTATGTTGTTCCTCATGTTGGATGATGGGGGATGCCTTAATTCCCTCCTTCCAACAGATCTCTTCCTATCAAATTCAACACATCTTCCTCTGGGATAAAAATCTAGAGTCTTTATTAGTACCTTGGGGCTTGTAGTCATCATTGGTAGGTTCCCTCACTATTGACAACGAAAATACATCAATGTCCCTTGATTGATAAATTATATAAGTGTTTGATGTCAACTCCTTTATTCACACTAGCTAGAATGTACTAGGTACCTTGATGCCCATTATCATTATTAATGGGTTGTATCACATTTTTCAATAATATACATCAATGACTAGTAATCAAAGGGTGTCTCACTATGTTTGACTTCAATACATCCATTCACATAGTGCAGACTCGTACCATCGACGTTTGATTTGAAGATCTTGGGTCTTTAGTAGCATCACCTCTTTTATGCTACTACCCGAGTTGCATTGGATAGTACCACTTCCACACATGACACCAATACTTGTGAGGGATCAATTATTCAGTTCTTGATTGCAAATATCCTCCACTAATTTTGAGACATAGATCCATTGTGTATCTCTTTCATGGCTATGATATCTATTGACATAGATCCATTATGTATTCATTTTCGTGGCCATGATCACTTCTTTTGTATCTACATATTTCATGCATCCAAAATGTACTTGATTTGGCAGCCATGCTTTCATCATTCTTGAGCATGGGTATGCCTGCCTCAAGAAGAGAGTATTCTTACTTTTTCTTTGTTGTAGGTTCTATTCTTGAACCATATTTTAGTGATCTTCATCTAGGACCACTTCATCTTTACCTCCCATATTTATAATGCATTTCGGCCATCAGATTCTCTTATGACCTCACACATTAGGGATAATCTGTTATAACATCAATTTCCACCACATATGCATTGGTGACTTGTTTGGCCTTTCTCTGTCCTACTTGTAGACATTAATTCTTTTTACCTCCTATGGATTCTTCAAAAAATAATATTTTTTGACATGCATGAACCCTAAAAACTATGCAAGTCGCATAGACATGTGTCTCTCCATTGAAAGTCATGTACATCTCATTTTTTCTTAAAAAATATAATTTCCAAATTTTTGGGTGGGGTTCATAGGTTTACCTGGTTCCTTACCCCCTATTAACCATACATAACTAATTGTAACCACTCCAACCACTTGGAGATGGTATGAATTCAGCATAATCCTTATGCTTGTTGTTTCCCGCCTTGTCTGCAATCCCTTATTTCCCTGTTGTTGATTCATATCTTTAGACTTGGAAACCCTTGTTTCCAACCTTTTCCATGATTTACATATATGGCCAAGAACTTTATATTGATATTATTTGGGTCTACATAAGCATCAGAGTCGAAGGTACATCTTATAGTTAGTGGCCTGGGTGGAGGGACTTGAAGTTCATTATCAAAGCAGTTTCTTAGCAGGTGCATGTTATAAGTACCTGTATTCTATTTTCAAATAATAAATATAACTCTTTCCCATGAAATGTTTTTTTTCTTAATATATAATGATCATGCTTGAATATCTTGTTTCTTAGAACAATAATTGTTGCAATTATCTTTGTTTTCGATCATTTTCATCAAATTTAGTTATTATATAAATGTTGTCCTTTGTATTTTCTTCTTAAGTGTTTTGCAAGTTGTCAAAGGAATATTTTGGAAGGATCATGATAGGTTTTCAACCACAGGATCTTCATCAGACGTATGACGCCCAATATGTCTCTTTTTCCTTACTACTACTAGTTAATTAATTGGTCGAGTTAGTTACAAATCGTTGATTGCATTCTTGGGATTTAGTTTGATCTTTAAACCATCAACACTTTGTTGTGGCTTTAACCCATAGCCATAGGGGATTTTCCCTGTACCACATAGTCCATAACAAATACCCTATTTTCATAAACAATTTTTTAAAGGAATTGTTTGTTACTTTCAAAACTAAATTAGCTCATAGTTCTTCATCCATCCTCAATTAGATGGTCAAACTGGGGTTGTGAACATATTTTTGGACTTTAGAGGTGCATATTCATTTCTTCACTTCTATTAAATAATCTCAATGTCTCAAATGGATTCCCTTGGAAAAATAATGGTGGTATAACACTACTTTCCACACATCCACTCATATGACACCATTTGAGGCACTCTGGGTGTATCCACCTCCCTCCATCACTAAACATTGCAAGGGAATTCCAAGGTACACATAATAGAGGACCATGTTCAATGTCAACAAAGTGTCATCTAGACACGAATGGACAATTTGTATATGGCGTAGAACTAGATAAATCAACAACTTAATCAACACGTGAGTGAGAGGAAACTCA
This sequence comes from Picea sitchensis, assembly GCA_010110895.2. NCBI lineage: Eukaryota > Viridiplantae > Streptophyta > Pinopsida > Pinales > Pinaceae > Picea > Picea sitchensis. The sequence continues at coordinate 221,674 of SNQJ01S0012577.1, read as the reverse complement.
AGATTGGAGAATGGGTCTTCCTAAAGCTTATACATACAAGCATATGTCTCTCAAACAACAAAAACATAACCAGATGAAATAAAAATTATATGGTCCCTACAAGGTACTTCAAAAGATTGGTAGTCTGGATTACAAGTTGGAACTACCACCCTCTTCAAGGGTCCATCCAAATTTTCACATATCATGCTTGAAGAAGTCTATTGGTTATCACATTCCAATATAACGATATCTTATAGAGTTAGATGATGAAGGAAAAATCATATTAGAATCTAAATTAATGATTGATCAATGAGAAAATAAACTATTATATAGGGAAATCACAATGTTTCTATGAAAATGTAAGAATATGTCTACTAAAGACATTATTTGCAAATATGAGAATTTTATTCAAGAGCATGCACAATTATCAAGCGTTTAGGGAAATGATTTTTTGAAGGGGGAGAAAGTATTATGGAATTAATATTAATTAGGAGTCTACATGTGTTACACATGGTTTTGGTCACTTTGGTGATGTCTCAACAGTGATGTATTTAGGCTCCCAACGAGGACTTTTTGCCTGAGAAAAGTGGCTCTTGTCTTCTTCCAAAAACATATTTTTAATATGAGTTCGTAGGCTGCCTATGGTCTAGGGTGCGAGAATCCTTCATTCTCGCAGACCACCCACACTTAGGGTGTGAAATTATCATAGTTTGCTCCATATATAGGGTGCGAACTTGTTTTTAAGCTTGGAAAGGAGAAGAGGTCTCGAGGGTTCTAGAAGGGAATCTTCTAGAAAATGAGTTTGCATTCGCATGGTTGTCATTCTACTGACTTCTCAGATTTGATGTGATCATCCTCATCTATGTAACCATCTCTCCTTCTCCTATATATTGAAAGGTTTATCATGGAAAGGTTAAGCAAGATTGAATGAAGAATTGGTGAAAGAATTGTGTGAAGAACCCTGCTTGGATAGAAGCTTGAAGGCTCTATTTGGTCTATCAAGAGGTTTTGGATTTTCTTCATGCAAGTACAAAGAAAGTGTGTGTGTTGGAACCAAGGGTCACTGAAAGGAAGCAGGAAACATCAAGGCGATCAGGTTGTATCTTCTACTTTCAATTAATATGATACAACGACATGTCCCTTTCCCATAAAGTCACTCTTACTTTATTGTGTAACTCCTTGATCATATGCATAAGTTGACATTGAATATACTTAACTATTTTCACTTTGGTTGGTTTGTGTTGTCTTGGACTTGACTTCACGAGAGCGCCGGAGCTAAGTGGGAACAACAGAGACATAAGGAAGCGATATCAAGGTATGCCACTTATTCCTTCTCTTTAGTAGATTCAAGGACTACAACTTAGGGAAAGAGTCGTGTCCTGCCCTGTTTTGTTCTAGATCCAGGTGGATCTAGGGATATTTGTTAGTGTCCGCACCTACCAATTTGTCCGATAACAAAATTGGTGACCGTATTGGGGATGCAACCCATTTTTGGTGGTTTTTCCTTGGCCATATGCTCTTAACTTACCATTTTTCATTTCCAACAATCTCCGAGTCTTGAGGAGACCCTGATAGACTCCTTGGGTCCAGAAGTTCCTTAAATTTTTTTGTCTTTTTTTCTAAATTTTTCTTAGTTTTAGGCCTTCTCGCACTGCACCCTTCTATAGCCTATGAGAACCACTATAGTTTGCATCCTACTTTGCAATTCAGTGCGAAATTCTCTCACTCTGCCTGTGTTTACCCAGCGAGAATCCTTGATTCTCGCACTGTACACCACTATCAGCCTGCGAACCCATTTGCAAATATTTTGGATTAAGGTTTTTTGTATCCTCAGATGCCCAGATTTGTATGTGTGTGAAAAGAACTTCTCTGGCTAGTGATTGATTGTTTCTTGACTTCAAATCTTGTGAATGATTAGTCTTCGGAAATTGAAAGTTCTTCTTGTTCATTTTTTCTCAACTGTTACCTCTTGACCTTTTCTTAACAAGGATATAATCTCTGGTTTTGAAATCCGAGTGCTTGTTTGGTTGGGAGCCGATGATCAGTTTAAAATTTGGGATTAATTGTCTTTTTCAATTGCTAATTACTTGGAAAATTGTTGCCCATGTGCATTTGAAGAGACTGGTCTTGTCAGTTTGTTATTTTTGTCTTCATTGAAAGATTGGTTTGGGTTTTTGTTGTATATTTACTTTTCATTGGTTGCTTGTTTTTTCTTAGTTCCACCACTGTTGTTTGGTTTCTAATAAAAAAATTAAAGACATTTTCTCTTTTTTAAGCAATTTTTTATTCAAAAATATTGGCATTCAATTGTTGAAATAAGAACGAATAGAGAATTTGCATTGTTCATGATTGATTGATATTGCATTTCAGAGAAGATCATACATCGTAGTTCACATTGTTCCAAAAAACTCCTCTTTCCCTCCTGTAAATAGGATTCATCGAACAAAAAAATTGTATCATTCATTCATATCTATGCATTGTTGGGTTAGTGTCTCATACAACATCGATTTCATTTACGTCTCCTTTGAGTAACAATAGCCTTTAATAATATTACGCAATTTTAAAATTTAATTAGTAACTTTTTCTAGGGATTTTTTACACCAACATTAGCCAGGCTAAAGCTTTGGAATAAGTAGTGAGACACACTCTCCAAAGCACAAAACACACAATAGTATCTTGTGATAAGGAGTGTCAAATTCCATTTGCAACATTTTGTTTTGGGAAGCCCTTCTCACACAAGGGTCAAACCCGAGGTTGCATTGAGATTGACAGAGTTACTCACCCTGCTTTGTTGATATCGGTGTAGAGATTGCACATATTATGGGGGTCACTTGAAGGTATACCCACAATAATGAGTGGAAGCCTCTCAAGCTGATTTCGGGCTAGATACCCTGCCCTTGCGTGTGGATCGAACTGTCGACTGTTCCCCCAGGCATTATTGTTGTTGGTGGTAACCTTAGTAGCCTATCTTTGTAGGGTCATACACAAGGTGACTGTGAAGGGGCAAGTCTTCACGGTACCTGGAATCGATGTTTACCAAACTCACTCGGGCTCCTTGAAGGGTATACCCATGATTATATGTGGGATCTTGCACCAGGGTGTAAGTCCGTTAAGCAGGTCGTCAACATAAATTTTCCACCCTAGCCCAGCCCCTTCTTGTCTCGTCGTTGCGACGTTGGATTTCATCACCAACTACTGACTTCAGAATTAGAATGTCTTGTTTGCTTGGTTTTGCTTCCTAGATTTTTACTAGCGCATGTTGTTTGTTTACACAAGTTGACCATAGAATTTCCTTCGTAAGTTTCTAGCTCGATCATAATTGACCCTCCACGCCGTTCACGTAGAATGCAAGGCTTACCCCCGGAAAATATGGAAGGTTATCAACCCTTGCCTACCAACTCACCAGAGGGCTCTCCTCAATAGAGTGAAGTCCAAGACGTTGCCACTCCACAAGTGGAAAGAACTAACTCTCTAGAACGGTTCCAAATTACCAATTCTCGAGAGGACTTTCGACTTCATCCCGATTCTGAGAGACGCATTGTGCGAGTGAATTCTTCTGAAGATCTAGTTGTTCAGTCTTCTGGGTCACCAACTGGACCTTTCATAGGACCTGAGGGTCAAGATCCTTTTTGGACTACTGGCATTTTTAGACGGGATATTTTTGGCTCAAGAGCAGGTGTTGATATCACTGTCGCACCTGAGCTGCCCAAAACATCTAATCCAGACGTAGTACCTTTTACTACTGCTTATTATTTTCCTGGTACAGAAGCTGTGCGAGCTAACCAGATATTGAATCTCCCTCTACAAATGGCCCATTACACAGATACTATGAGTCCTCACACCGGGATTACCATGGTTAGCCAAGCCCCCATTGGCACACTGCTTTTGCCTAGAGTCACCCCAACACTTCCACCCAGATATCATGCGTTGAATGCTTCTATTCCCGTGCCTACGCAAATCACATCTAGAACTCCTGGTGGTCCCACTCCTTTTGGGCACCATCTTCCCGGTTTCATTTTGACACTTCCTCCACCCCCTTTCTAAGGACCTCTTCCATCCTCTATTGGAGGCATTGATCCTAGTGGCACCATCCCGTCTTTCACACCTAGTTACCTTATTCCTGTTGGTGGACAATTTCACCAAGGAGGCCAAACTCAACCCCACCTTGCAGGACAAATCCCAATTGGGACACAACCCCCGATTGGAGGGAAACCCCCACCGACCTCACCCTATGGACAAAACATACCTCCATCCTTGGCCCAGTATTGGAATCATCTTATACAACATAATTCTCACCCGACTGGGGGGCAACAACCTCAAGCTAGCTCTGTCATACCCCCTAGTATAGGCCAACCCTATCTAGGTACGTCTAATCCTATTTGGGGTTCGAATTCTCAAACCCACACCCCCGTTCAAGGGTACAACCCTATGAGTTACTTGCCTCCACACCAACAACCGAATCTGCCCATATCCTCACATTATATGCAGACTGCTTATGGTCCCACTGGTTTTTTGACAAGACTCCCTCCCCAAAGTCACCAGTACCCACAGGTGAATAGACAATTACCTTTCTTAGCCACCATGGATCTCCTGGATCTATCGCGGATTTTAAATGATCCGATCCGTCACTCTCCTCAATGGCCCGCCATACCATCCAAACTACCATCTGACACCCCTAAATTCGATGGTAAATCGGGAGAGGACCCGAACAATCATGTAATGAATTTTCACCTTTGGTGCTCATCCAACTCCTTGATGGATGACTCATATCTCGAATCACATTCATGAGTGGCGACGGAGACGACGTCTCATCAAAATCGAACTTCCCAATCAGTTGCTGGTAGAGTGGTTCATGAAATCATTCATGAATGACATCGGTCGTGACATCGCCATGGGTGGAGTTGTCACAGAAGAATAGGCCATTAGTCGTGTTCAATACCTTGACCTCGTTTACTCACAAACGGGTACTCTTTATGACTTACTCCTTGATGCGCCTCGTCCTTCTACTTTCGCCACTTCAACTACTCCTGTTGCTTCTCATGCAGCCAATGGTGTGATTGGCACTTTCCATGCCCAACCTCATTCCATCCAAACCTCTAGCCACAACCCCAAACCCATTTCTTCTAATGTTCAAAATGATCCATCTCCTACCCCTCCCACCGACAAGACTTTTGAGGTAAATGTTGTTCAATCTACCCCCGTCGGTAAAAACAAATCCAAAAAGGGAAAGGGTAAGAATAAGGAGGAAAATAATAATTCACAAGCATAGAGAACCAAAACACCACCTGTTGACGATAGGGATAAGCGCAAACCCCGATACCCTTGTCTTATCTGTGGTGATGATCACTACACTAAGGATTGTCCATGACGAGCCGAGGTTATTAAGTTCCTTCAAGGGACCACGAAACCACCCACTCCGGTCGTATTGTCAGAACCCTTCCCTTCTCAACAACAGACCCAATTGGTCATTCACGACCAAACTACCCCCTCCAATACATCCTACGTCTTAATGTGTACAGGAGATTCAAAGCAAAATGACATCACACTTACCACTTGAGCCAAAGATTATTCTTCCTCCAAAGAGAAGGTTGACGCGATACCTCCTTCGTTGGTCCAACCATCTTCCATGACTCCACCTACCAACGGTCCTCTTCATCTCGAATGACCGAGCCTCGATACAGTTCTTCGCCCTCCTCCAAAGGGTGTTGTTCAAAAATTGGCTTTCAATCCCCATGCACGTGCTGCCCAAAACTACAGTATTTTCGAAGATTTGGCCCAAGCATCGTCCACGATGTCAGCCCTCGAAGTCCTCCAGAGTTTTCCTTTACAACGGAAGGCACTGTTGAAAGCTATTGGAGGAATCGACCCTATAGATATGAATTTAATAATTTTTGACTTGGAAGATCACATTCCAAGGTTACCCCCTCAACTCACATTCCAAATACAAGTCATTGTCTCCGACTAAAACATTTATAGAATAGTTATCGATGAGGGTGCCTAGATGTGTGTCATGTCTATTACCTGTTGGAAAGCCATCGACTCTCCTCCTTTGACTGAATCCCACAACACGCTCAAAGCCTTTAATGGCTCCGGTTTTAAGCCTTACGGTGTCCTCCCTTCATTGTCGATTACGTTAGAAGGAAAAACAGTCCAAGTTGAAGTGGAGGTCTTTGACGCTCCTCTCGATTACAACCTTCTACTTGGTCGTAGATGGATTGATTCCATGCATGCAGTTGTGTCGAATCTTTTCCATGTCGTGTGTTTCCCACATCAAGGAAAGGTAATTACCGTTGACCAATTAGCCTTCTTTAACTCTGATGCACGTACCAGCAACATACCGTTCATTTCCAACCCCCCCGGATACGAGAACGTTGGTGTGGGTCTTCTAAAAGAGTCCTCGTTAATGGGTACCTTCCCCATCCCACCACCCGATGTTCCACGTCCATCTGTCACCTCGATCAACATGATATCCACCTCTATTCATGGAACCTCTGCGTCTCACAACCCATGGATGGTACCCAACCCCAACGATCATCTTCATTACGACGACAAAATGCCTTTGAGTCCGGTTGAATCTGCCTATCAGGCCATTCAATCGACAACCCCTTCTACCCCCTCTCTTGGTGATTTATCTCCAGATCCTTTCCGCGTCATTTTTCCCATGGATGAGATGATTATGTTTGTTATGGAAGACACAACCTGGGATGATGGAAATCATCATTCCATCCTCTTCCTGGAACAACAAACCATAGAGAGATACCAAAGGATCTCGACCTCGTCGACCATTGTTCCCGAGTCTACACACGATGTGTTTTCCGAAGGGAAATTAAGTAATATCTCACCCACCATCCCCCTCGACATATCCATAAAACCTGCAATTGTCGAAAATGTGCATATCGGAGCTTTGTGTTCCTCTGACGAAGTTGTCACCTACAAGTCGTTTTTCAAAGAATTTCGTGCCGTATTTGCCTGGATCTATGAAGAAATGTCGAGTATTGACCCCGAAATTGTGATACATGAGATTAATACATACCCAGACTCTAAACCCGTCCGGCAACGCCTTCGTCCAGTCCACCCACGTAAAGCGGACGCTATCAAGCTTGAAGTCGAGAAACTTCTCAAAGCTGACTTTATTTACGCGGTGGCTCTCACTAACTGGGTTTCCAGTCTTATCCCGATCGACAAGAAACAAGGCACAATCCGCGTGTGTGTTTATTATAGGGATATTAGCAAAGCATGTCCTAAAGACAACTTTCCTACCCCCTTCGTCGACCAGATCGTTGATGATTGTGCCGACAGTGAAATCTTCTCTCTGATGGATGGTTTTTATGGATATAATCAAATCAATATCGTTCCCATGGACCAACACAAAACCACTTTTATTTGTCCTTGGGGCACTTTTGCCTATCGAAAACTTCCTTTCGGTTTAAAAAACGTTGGCGCAACGTTTCAGCGCGTTATGTCTTACGCCTTCCATGATATCAAGCACATCGTGTAGCCATATCTAGACGACTTACCCGCTCATTCCATGTGCTGTGTAGATCATCCAATACACCTCCGAGCCATTTTCCTTCGATGTCAGTTTTACCATATACGCTTGAATCCTCACAAATGCATTTTCTGCGTAGAATCCGGCTGACTTCTAGGCTTTATTGTTTCACGTCAAGGGATCCGGGTAGATCCTTTGAGGGTCGAGGTGATTCTCAATCTCCCTCCTCCTTCCTCACTTCGCCAGTTACAAATTTTGCAAGGGAAGGAAAACTTTCTTCGTCGTTTCATCCCAAACTACGCCGAGCTAACTCCTGGATTTACGCGACTACTCAAGAAAGGGTCTGAGTTCGTATGGGATACCACTGCCAACAACGCTTTCGAAGCTTTGAAACTATCTTTGACACGTACCCCACTTCTCTTCCCACCTGATTACGGTCGCGATTATTTCCTCTAACTCGCAGCCTCGGACTACACCATCGCTATGGTTCTCATCCAAGAGGATGATTCTCACGATGAACATGTCATTTATTACTTGAGTCAGATTTTTACGCCTACTGAAACCAAGTATTTACATGTTGAAAAACTGGCCTTGACAACCATCCAAGCAGTTCAATGTTTCTGACACTATATCCTCTCTCACAAGACTACAATAATTTCTAACTACAACCCTATGCAACACATTCTTACACGTCAACTGCTAGGGGGGGAATAATCCAAATGGATTGTGATACTCTAGGAGTTTGACTTAGAATTCGAATGCGCTAAGTCCAAGCAATCCTTAATGTTTTCTGAGTTGATATGTGACCTTCCCTACTCTGAGATGGAAAATGTAGCAGCCGATTCATTACCTGATGAAACCCTTTTCCTGATTAGTTCCAATGATCTTTGGTACGGAGATATCATCATATATCTCCAAACCCAGACTTTTCGGCCCAATGTTTCTAATACTGAACGTCGTCGAATATGCTACCAAGCCTGTCAGTATAATATCCTCGGTGATACTCTTTATCGTTGTGGGTTTGACTCCGTTTTTTGACGCTGCGTCACGTTTGACGAAGCCGAGAAAGCCCTAAATGACTGCCATTCTAGAGCCTGTGGTGGTCATATGTCTGGGTATGCTACTGCCCAGAAGATCTTGCGAGCAGGGTATTTTTGGCCTTCTTTATTTAACGATTGTATAATTTCCATCCAAAAATGCCATGCTTGTCAGACCTACAACAATAAAATATAGTCACATCCTGCTCCTCTTCATCCTGTGGTCTCCATTGGTCCTTTTGCGAAATGGCGTATCGATTTCATGACATGTCACCCTCACTCGACCGGGGGGCATGGATACATTATTGTAGCCATAGATTATTTTACGAAATGGGCCGAGGCAATGCCGACATTTGACAACACCAGAAAGAACGCAACATTATTCATATTCAATCACATCATAGCTCGTTTTGGTGTTCCTTAGGCTATCGCTACTGATCATGGTAGCCACTTCAGAGACTTCATGATGTCCAAACTCACTGAAAAGTTGGGTCTTCGCCATAAAAACTCAACACCCTATTACCCACAAGCCAATGGCCGGGTCGAAGCAATTAATAAAGTCCTTATTACCATGCTTCGACAAATGATAGGGATTCATAAAACGAGTTGGCACATGATGTTGTTTTCAACATTGTGGGTTTACCGAACATCTGTTAAGTCTTCCACCGGGTTTACACCATTCCAGTTAGTCTATGGTCTAGAAGCCATCACGTCGATTGAATGTGAGATACCCTCCCTAAAACTATCCGTTGAACTCCTCCCAAACACTTCTGCCGAAGAAGAACGTCTGTTGTATCTCATACGATTAGATGAAACTCATCGCGACGCCACCCTAGTCATAGAAGCCCAGAAGAAAAGCGTCAAATCCCAATACGAAAAACATGTCAAGCCTCACGTTTTCTCCGAAGGTGATCTGGTTCTCCTTTACGAACAAGATCAGGATATGCTAGGAGAAGGAAAATTTGAAGCTATGTGGTGAGGTCCTAATATCGTTAGACGAGTCTTGGAGAAAGGACCTTACGAGTTAGTGGACTACGATGATATCCCTTTGAGTGAACCCAGAAATGGGTTGTACTTAAAAAAGTACTATGCCTAAGATCACATGTGCATGAGTGCTTATATTTTATTGTACCATAATTTTTGTGTGTTACTGTAGTATGTGTTTTTTCGTTATTTGGTCTCTGCCCTCGACCGCTTATATGACATTGTGCTTGGTTTCCAGATGTCAGAGTCTTCACTACCCCAAATTGGCTTTGCTGATGGCACTAGCCGTAGTACTTAGAACCTTGCTTTTGCTGCTTGGGCAATTTACGCCCTTACAAACAAACTTATTACTCTACGAGGTGTGTGTCTCGGCCATGCGACCAACAATATTGCAGAATATAGCATCGTCATCAAGTTGTTGATTGATTCTATTTCACTCAGTATCCGCCACCTGGTTGTATGAATCAATTCGCAGCTAATAGTACTACATCTAAGTAATGTCTATGCTATTCGAAGTCCTACTTTATTACGGGTATATTTACGAATTCGCCTTTTGGAACGTTATTTTGATTACATTGAGTATTAGTACATTCCTAGATGTCTAAATACATTGACTGATGCATTAGCTAACTATGTATTAGACAGACATTTGGGCCATTTATAAACCAATCACATCACATGTATCACACAACACAAGATAAGCCGGTAGAAGTCGTATATATGTATATAACGATCAAAAGTTTTTACAAAAAGTTCCTGTCCAAGGACCAAAATCTCAAAATGTGAAGCCCATAGCTTCTACAAAATAGTGTCATGGATGACGCTCATGATAACACACGACTTCCCGGGCCACCCTACGAAGCAGTCGACTAATAGACTCTGACACACCCACAGTATGGCGCTAATAATGTCTAGGGATCTCCCCAATAGCCATATCTGGGATGTCAGCGGTCAACCCCTCCAAGATTTTCTCCACTGCCTCGTAGTCTTCGACATCCCATCGCACCACTGGAGCCGCCTCTCCTCCCCGTTGAATAGGAGACGTTCCCGGAGGTCGATATGGCCCCACATCTGTATCATCAAAAATATATTTTTGATTAGTGCTTGGACAAACATAAAAACATTTTATATGATAAAAATTACAAAAACATTTAAAAAGAACAAAATGTGTACTTCTTACCTAAATCACCCCACTGATCATCCTCAGGTAGGGATAAATCCGGATCCCCTCGGAAATCCAAACCAGTGTATGTGTAGTCATCAATCATTAGCATCTGGGGCTGCAACCAGTCGAAAAATGAATCATTGTAATTGATTATGGGCCCAACTACGTGTCGGGCCATGAGGTTGCACCACCTCAACATCCTCGGATCCTGTGGGGCCGGTAAACCCCAATCAACTTGTAATCTTAGCAATGGGACCCTCTCGAGGAAGAAGGACACCAAAAGTGATCCGTACCCAAACTGCTTCAAGTTTCCCCTCCTGCACTACGTCAATTGCCTCTTCATACTGTGGAGAACTACATCTGACCAGTTGAAGACTTGTGGCTCTGTGCACTCTATGGCATATTGGAAGTAGCTCTGGAGAACCATGTGTGGAGCCGTGCTCTCGACCATGCGTTCTATAGTGAACAAAATGGTTCGCAAGGTCAAGTCTTGGACCCTCCAAATAGAAACCTTTCCCTTGCTTCTTTCTACCTCAGGAACACAATACCGACGACGATACTCACTCATAGGGAGTCTGCCACCTCGACCACCGGTCAAGATAGCATGGTACCCACGTCGTGATAGCCCTGTTAGAAAATAGATATCCTCGATATCTAGGGTCAAAGTGTGGACTCCCACATGAAACAATTGTTGGTCCATGTCCCACATATGAACCAGGTATTCCAGCAATCTGAGTTGGGCCCTCATGCCCGGAATCTTGAAGAATTTCAAGAGCCCACACTCTCGGAGGGCAACGACGGTACCTGGGTCATTCCCGACAATGGCATCCTTCTCCTCATGTTCTCTTTTCTCGCCACTCCAACATTGTGATTATCAAGAACTTGCATAAGAACCATAAGAGAAGGGTCAACAACTTATTTCAAACCTTGGTATAATTTTATTGAGCAAAAATCAAATTTAAATTTCATTTTTTGGCCCTCGCAGGTGCCCCTTTAGTACAGTGTGAGATTCTCGCAGGTGCCCTTAAGGCCGCCTGCAAGAATCCTAGATTCACGCAGGTCTCACATGGCCAGCCTGCGAGAATGCTCGGGCGCAAGTTATGGCCCTAAAATGGACCCACAACCGTGCAAATTGCCAATGAAAACTAAACATAAACCATGGAAAAGGTAGAAGATCAAGAGCTTACCTCGTTGGTGGAGACGATTCGCCAAATGGTCGCTTGTGCCTCCCGTGATCGAGCAACGAAATTTAGGGGAAAATGAGGTGTATTGGGCAAAGTTTTTGGCAAAATCACAATGAAATGGTAAAAGTCCTTTTTACCCATATTTATTCATTTTTTACCATTTTTGTTGATTTTTTATATTATTTTGTCTATAAAACCTAATGCCCTAATAGTCCTATGAGTGTGACTTTTTGCAGATATAGCAACTTTGAATTCCACACGAAGGAGTATAGATGTTTTTTCTTTTTGTCGCATGTACGACTGCTTTTTAGGGTTTTTAGAATAACCTCGAGCTCAGTCTTCATTCGTTCTCGTGCTCGAAAATACATGAGAACGTAACCGAGTATACTTTTCTCATCTTTTCGTACTCATCATGGTAACACGAAAATGACGAATGCAAAGGAGAATCATTTAAGCTCTTTTCACACTCCATTAAAACGAAAAGATGGTCGAGCAATCTTGTTCTGTTCATGCTCGTAAAAGGATCTGAACAAAATGTTCGATGGGTGATAGTTTATCACTTTTTCGGTCTTGTCGAACTATTTTACGAAAAAGGACCTGAGAGAGTTCTCTTTAAGTGTTTTTCAGATTCTCAAAACATGAAAAACCCTCGAGTTTTCTATCTTTGGACTCGTTAAAAAAACATCGAAAGACATGCAACGGGACCGAGCCACTCCTTCCTAGGGTTCGTTAAATATACTTTGAGGGACTCGTCCGAAGGATGAGCTTACATCAACAAGCATATGTTATCCTCCTCAAGCTTGCATAAAAATAAAGAGGTACTCGCAATAAATGGTGGGGGAAATTTTGGGAAAGGGATGTGTTTTTGTATTCATATTAATGGTAGTAAGCGTCGCTCTTGAACATGACACCCCCTATTCATCATTTGAAACCGGTTTGGGAAATCCATTTATCTCTCATTCGACTTGCCATGAGGTCAGATCCTGGTTCGTCTTTGAGTCAGTGCTGCCAAGTCCTTGGTCGTGTCATTCATATGTTCAAGAGAAGTTCATCCAAGCCCTTTATTGAGTTGGCCATCTGCAATTTTCCATTCTTACTATGTCGGCCTTCCTTGTGTCCGTTTCAACTTGTATCCATACTCTATTTCACCCTCAAAATCTGTTACTTATTTCATGTCATTGATGGGGGATACATCAAGGCCCTGTTGTGACAAGTCTTGTTCCGTCGACTCCAACTCATTATCCGAAAATAAGACATAGAAATTATTTAGTACCTTAGAGCCTGCATGCCTTAATGGCAGGTCTCTTCGCTTTTGACAGGGGTTTCACATCATTGATCCCTGATCGAGAGATTCTGCTGGGTGCTCGACTTCAGCTCATTCATTCGCATTCGTTTGGATTGTACTTCAGTACCTTGGGAGTCATTGACATCAATGGTGATTTCCCTCGCACTTGTTAACGATTTTCATCAATGAACGGTAATCAAGTGGTTTCTACCATGTTCGAATTCAACACATGTTATCGCATGGCTAGATTCGTACTTTTAGGTGATGGGTTTGAAGACCCTGGGTCTCATCTTTTTTATCCAGGCTGCAATGGAGTATGTATGATTTGCATCGGCACATAGATCCACTTTGTATGTCATGTAGCTATGTCGTCTTAATTTAAGTCTTCTCGCATAGATCCACAGTGTATTCCTAGTGGCTATGCAGTATTTTGACGGCATGGATCCATGGTGTATGATTGGTGGCCATGACCTACATTCATGATGTCATTCTTTTGTGATCTGAGTATGGGAATGCCTACCTCATAACTGGTATTATATTTTGCAGATGCTTGGTTGTTTGCAGGTTTCCGATTAGGTGTGCTCCTGGTTTCTGACACACACACGCAGTTTACAAAGTATTTCGGCTATCATAGATTCTGACCTCATACTTTGGGGGGCATTCTGTTACACATGGTTTTGGTCACTTTGGTGATGTCTCAACAGTGATGTGTTCAGGCTCCCAACGAGGACTTTTTGCCTGAGAAAAGTGGCTCCTGTCTTCTTCCAAAAACATATTTTTAAGATGAGTTTGCAGGCTGCCTATGGTCTAGTGTGCAAGAATCCTTCATTCTCACAGGCCACCCACACTTAGGGTGCAAACTTCTCGTAGTCTGCTCCATATATAGGGTGCTAACTTCTCGCAGTCTACTCCATATATAGGGTGCGAACCTGTTTTTAAGCTTGGAAAGGAGAAGAGGTCTCGGGGGTTCTAGAAGGGAATCTTCTAGAAAATGAGTTGTCATTCGCATGGTTGTCATTCTACTGACTTCTCAGATTTGATGGGATCATCCTCATCCATGTAACCATCTCTCCTTCTCCTATATATTGAAAGGTTTCTCATGGAAAAGGTTAAGCAAGATTGAATGAAGAATTGATGAAATAATTGTGTGAAAAACCCTGCTTGGACAGAAGCTTGAAGGCTCTATTTGGTCTATCAAGAGGTTTTGTATTTTCTTCATGCAAGTACAGAGCAAGTGTGTGTGTTGGAACCAAGGGTCACTGAAAGGAAGCTAGCAACATCAAGGCGATCAGGTTGTATCTTCTACTTTCAATTAATATGATACAACGACATGTCCCTTTCCCATAAAGTCACTCTTACTTTATTGTGTAACTCCTTGATCATATGCATAAGTTGAAATTGAATATACTTTACTATCTTCACTTTGGTTTGTTTGTGTTGTCTTTGAATTGACTTCACGAGAGCATCATGGCGAAGAGAGAACAACATAGACCTAAGGAAGCAATATCAAGGTATGTCACTTATTCCTTCTCTTTAGTAGATTCAATGACTACAACTTAGGGAAAGAGTCATGTCCTGTCCTGTTTTGTTCTAGATCCAGGTGGATCTAGGGAGATCTGTTAGTGTCCACACCTACCAATTTGTCTGATAACAACATGTTAAGAATAAATGAAGCTTAGCACTTAACCTTTTGAAGTCTCTAGAGTTTTTTCTATCTTTTGTATTTTATTTAGATTGGTATAATTTTATGGGGTATTCCAATCTAATTATGTCTATAAATAGAGAACAAATCTTCATTCTCAAGCATCAATTGTGGAATTCATCTCTTAGTCAATTGTATTTGAAGGTTTCCCCCTTTAAGTTTTTGGACTCTCATACTAAGTACTTGGGTATTTTGACTTTATTTTCAATTGGATATATTCCATTATTACTCATTTTATTTGGATGTTATTTATATTTATGTTATTGGGTTGAATAAGAATAAAATATCAACACAAGTAAGTGAAGAGACAAAATCCATGTATCCATAGTGTGTCCTCCCTAGAAACTAACAAACACAAATGCCTAGACAAACATGTCAACCATGAAGTTGCAACAACAATTGATAGTGATAACGATGGTTGAGTGGAATCTTGGACGAGGAAGAAATAGATGCCAAGAGAAGGTAAATGTAAGGAGCATAATGGAAAAGGGGCTCGATAACATAATTTCAAATTCCATTTGTTTAATTTCTAGGGTAGATTGTATTGCAATATTGTGTACTCCAAGCTTATGAAGCATTGCAAGTTTCTAGGGTCTTGGCTACTTAAGTTGAAACATATATAGTATAGTATTTGGGATGCATTTTTAGAAAGTTATGGCTCAAGAATAAAAGTCACTTCATGTTTGGGTTCTGGTTTGTTGGAAGGATTCTAGGGTATGTCCTATAGTACAAGTGAATCATTTTTTTCCAAAATAGATGAAAAAAATGGAACCAAAGGAGATGATCATGTAGGAGAAGAGAAAGTAGAAGAGATCAATAGGTGGTAGAAGAGGAAACAAAAGAGATTTGAGATAGAAGTTGAAGAACTAAAAGATGGTTGCATTTTTTAATTGATATTTGTATATTTTTGAACTTATAGTGTATATTTTTTTCTTGGATAAATAATTCCCCTCACCCTCTCGTGTATTAAGAATTTAGAGTGAGGAAGTTGGTACCTTCCCTATGCCCCTAGATTTCCCCCTCTTCCCTAGTTTGGCTAGCAACAAAAGGGGTTGGTAACCCCACAAGACTTGGTTGGAATGGATTTCACGACCTCCCTAGGCATTATACCCAAGCAGAAAGGGTCAACAACTAACATATCCCTTGGGGCTACTTATAGTGTATTTTTTTTTCCAAGAAAAACCTCACGATATCTCATGTCTCCCTTGGAATTTCCAAATGGAGAGTAACTCAAATGTTTTTTTTTTTGTAAGTAATATTGTATAAAAAGACTTCAAAAAGAAGAAATTACAGTATCATCATTTTGTTTTAGACTGCAAACACTGAACTACCTCGAAGGGAAACTGGTTCAGCCAGTCGAACAGGTCCAGAAACCAAGTCTTAATTTACCAGTCATGACAGTTTGAGTGTTTAAAAAAAAAATTACAGCCCCCTGTGGGAGACCAGCTTGACCTTTCTTCTAACATTGACATAAGTAGAAACAAAAAAAATATGACGATAGGGCCTATGTGGAGAAATAAAAGTTAGACACCACGCTAACCAAGCAAAGAGACAACGTTGGGTCCCTGAGTGGTGTTGCTTCCTCCTTGATTGGTGTCGCGTCTTCCTTCATAGTCCCATGCGGAGCTGGTGCCTGAATCAGTGGCTCACCCTCTGTTGCATTTGCTTCTCCAACTGAAGGGTGGCAAACACCCTGCAATGTTGAGAGCATTTGTAGGAATTACGTTGCCTTACCATCCAGGATCTCCATTCGAAACATTAGGTCATCCAGGTCTTGTCGTAACTCAAAGACCAAGCCTTGCAATTTAGATGCAGAGTCGACGCAAGATTTTGCGTAGGAGTGAGGCTATTGTTATGAGCCATGGCTGGCTTCATAGCCATCACTCTGTGTTTGGGCACAGTGTGGTTGGGCTGGGGGTGACTGGGCTGCCGTGTATGCGTGCAAATTT
Organism: Picea sitchensis; assembly: GCA_010110895.2. NCBI lineage: Eukaryota > Viridiplantae > Streptophyta > Pinopsida > Pinales > Pinaceae > Picea > Picea sitchensis. The sequence continues at coordinate 204,900 of SNQJ01S0012577.1, read as the reverse complement.
GGATGAGCGACTGGGATCGACTGCGAAGCGGAGGCCAAATCCTCGAGGGGACCTGGGTTAAATCCCAAAGAATTTCCGGAGAGATCAAACCACTCCAATCTGCATGCAAAAGGCAAGGAGAGGGGCGAGAGGTTGATGAGGTTGTGGCCTGACTGCGACACGGATGATGACAAGGAGGGAGATGAGGGTGAAGAACCATGGGAGGGTGCATGCAAGGGGCAGAGAGCCAGGCACAGTCGACTGGGATGCCATGCTGAGCCTCGCTTGGATTTCCCCCATTGTCTCAGCATCTCTGAGACACAGTGAGGGATAAAACACATAGGAGAGAAGGATAGGTAGCACATGAGCAGCTGGGAAGAAAGTTGTTCGCTGAAGGGTTTGTCCACGGGAGAATGAAGCTACAAATGCACCAGGCGAAATTCATAATGCCAGAAGCGTTGGTGGAGGAAAATAACCACGCGCAGAGTAAAGTCTGTGCCATGGCTTTGATCCATCGAAGGGATGGATAGCCAGAGCGGGGTGCACTGAGATTAATGGTGCCCTAGTTCATGCGAGGTTGATTTAAATGCATGACGATGGTGAGAGGGGTAGGCACGCGTCTATCATGTGGCTGACACCATGGTGGTTGTCGCCTATCCGATCCTCTTGACACCTGTTCTCCAATATCACCCCATTCGGGGAGAGAGTAACTCAAATGTTATCCACAATAGAAACTAATAATATTTAGGGACGCAACTGAATTTGAACTCTTGACCTATAGCCTCCTTGCTTATGGTGTATATATAATAATTTTTAACATTAATCTATGATAGTAACTAAACATTGTATTATACTTTTATATACAACTAATAGGATTGTGAATGATATATCCACACTTTGAATCTTGGAGTTCTATGTCATATTAATTATCTTTTATTTTACACATAATTTTATTGAATCATTAAACATAATTTTTAATGTGTGCTTTGTAAGGATAGAAAAGCAAAGAAACTATTATATAAGGAAATCACAATGTTTCTCATAAAATGTAAGAATATGTCGACTAAAGACGTTATTTGCAAAAGATGAGAATTTTATGCAAGATCATGCAAAATTAACAAGTGTTTAGGGAAATGATTTTTTTGAAGGGGGAGGAACTGTTATGGCATTAATATTAAGTAGGATTCTGCATGTTAAGAATAAACGAAGCTTGGCACTTGAACTTTTGAAGTCTCCTATAGTTTTTTTCTATCTTTCATATTTTATTTAGATTGGTCTAATTTCATGGGGTATTCCAACCTAATTATGTCTATAAATCAATAATATATCTTCATTCTCATGCATTAATTCTGGAATTCATCTCTTAGTTAAATTGTATTTGGAGGTTTCCCCCTTGAAGTTTTTGGACTCTTATACTACTTGGGTATTTTGACTTCATTTTCAATTGTATGTATTCCATTATTACTCATTTTATTTAGACTTTATTTCTATTTATGTTATTGGGTTGAATACGAATAAAATATCAGTACAATTAAGTGAACAGACATAAGCCATGTATCCATAGTGTGTCCTCCCTAGAAACTAATAAACACCAATGCCTAGAAAAACATGCCAACCATGAAGTTGCAACAACAATTGATAATGATAACAATGGTTGAGTGGAATCTTGGACGAGGAAGAAATAGATGCCAAGAGAAGGTAAATGTAGGGAGCATAATGGAAAAGGAGCTCGATAACATAATTTCAAAGTCCATTTGTTTAAGTTCTAGGGTAGATTGTATTGCAAGATTGTGAACTCCAAGCTTATGAAGCATCACGAGTTTCTAGGGTATTGGCTAGTTAAGTTGCAACATATAGAGTATAGTAGTTGGGATGCAATTTTAGAAATTTATGTCTCAAGAGTAAAAGTCACTTCATGTTTGGGTTATGGTCTTTTGGAAGGATTCTAGGGTATGTCCTATAGTACAAGTGAATCAATTTTTTTTCCAAATAGATGGAAAACAAGGAACCAAAGGAGATCATCATGTAGGAGAAGATAAAGTAGGAGAGATCAATAGGTGGTAGAAGAGGAAACAAAAGAGATTTGAGATAGAAATTGAAGAAATAAAAGATAATGGCCTTTTGTAATTGATATTTGTATCTTTTTGAATTTATGGTGTATTTTTTCTTGGATAAATAATTCCCCTCTCCCTCACGTGTATTAATAATTTAGAGTGAGGAAGTTGGTACCTTCCCAATGCCCCTAGATTTACCCCTCTTCCCTAGTTTGGCTAGAAACAATAGGGGTTGGTAACCCCACAAGACTTGTTGGACTGGATTTCATGACCTCTCTAGGCATTACACCTGAGTAGAAAGGGTCAACAACTAACATATCCCTCGGGGCTACTTATAGTGTCATTTTTTTCCAAGTAAAACCTCATGATATCTCTTCTCTCCCTTGGAATATCCAAATGGAGAGTAACTAAAATGTTATCCACAATATAAACTAATAATATTGAGGGACCCAACCGAATTTGAACTCCTGACCTATAGCCTCCTTGCTTATGGTGTATATATAATAGTTTTTAACATTAATTTGTGATAGTAACTATAAATTATATTATACTTTTATATACAACTAATAATATTGTGAATGATATATCCACACTTTGAATCTTGGTGTTCTACGTCATATTATTTATCTTTTATTTTATATAGAATTGTATTGAATCATTAAACATAATTTTTAATTTGTGCTTTGTATCTGAATGAAGCTCGAAGTGAAGAGAAAATAGTAGGAGTTTCAACTAACAAACTAGCTTAATCATGAACATCAATATCAATAATGATAAGAATGTTTTTTTAAAGAAGTGGTTAAAATCGATATGATTTAAAGGAAGGGAACAATTAATCTAAGTAGTTTAGGACAAAACACAAAGTTATGGGTAGACCAACAACTTCTTCCAATCAAATCGAATACTCTTCACCTATAGTGTGGGATAGACTCTATCCTTCACACTTTCTTCCCTAAGCTAAATTTCTCTCATTTCCAAGAAAACAAGGTTGAATCCTTAGAAATTGGTTACATAATAATCAACAAAAACACAACATATTTTTATTCTTAGTAGGGTAACCTCTATATTGCTTTAAAGTTTGATGGAGACCCCCTTGGGAGAGTTTCACCCACAATATTTTTTATGGTTGAAGAGTGAGCTTTGATACCCAGGGCTATGCTCCTTCCTTCCTTGTTTTCCCTATTTTTTCGATTGGATGTGCATTCCTAATTTTGCATAGGAGAGATGCGAAGGTTTTTTTTTCTAGCTCTCTGAAGATCCATCATTTACTTGACAACTTATGTATATCATTCTAAGTGTTTTATTGCTCAATTTTGTGCATATAAAAATCTATCATTGATTATTGTAGGGTCTTAGCCTAAATGTCTTCTTCAGGAATAACCTCTTGGCTCTTTTAAGCCTTAAATGGATTTGTTTCACCTTTTGGACCTTCCTATAGTTTCCTTCTTTCTGCCTCCTTGCTTTCCTACTCCAAGTGTTTGGGATCTTCAAGTGCTTCAAATATGTTGCTATTCATATTAGGCAAACCTTTCAAACCTTTCATTATTTTCTTCTATCCCTTAGAATGTGGATTTCCACGCCTTCTATGTACCGTCCTAAATTAAGTATGCTTAACATCACTGGAGGGTTTCGTGGGCTGCTTAAAAGGAGGGTGATCCTCTTGAATCTATGGGAATTTTTTAGAAAACTTTCCATGCCCATGACATGAGTTGCATTTGAAGGGGAGTTTCTCATAGTCTAGAACTTGTAGGTGCCTCCAACCATCCATAGTAATTTTTAGAGCCTTTGGGAGGCCCTTCTCCAAATCCACTTCCATGCATATTATGGAAAATGGATACACAGTTTCCTTTGGTTCTACTCAATTGAGATATACACCCAGTTTGTGCCCAGTGGCTCTAAGGGATTTTTCACCCATAAGATCAATGGGAAAGGGAGGTAGCCTGACCCACATAGGAACTGTCAAGATCTCCTCTTTTGGATTGAATTCAAGATACTATCAAGCTAAATATATACCCCTAGATGCCACGAAATAGGGTATGGAACAAAAAATCAAGTCATAATCCTCCTTATTTTGAAAAAAAGTGCAAAGAATCCTCGATGTCAAAACATGGATACCTAACCTTGAGTCCTCGGTGGCCATTGCTCTGCTACCCGTGTCTCTTTAGATTTTGGATTCAAGCAAAGGTTGGTGAAATTTCTAACTAGAGCATGCTTAGCCAAGGCGAGGGCATTTCTCCTGGGTTATGTGTTTGATAGATCTAGCTAATAAATGGCATCTATATTTATGAAAAATTTACTCTATGCAGGGTAAGCTCTCTTATATCGATTCAATGATTTAACCAAAGTCTTGAATTCTTTGATCTCATATTGAAAGTTTTTGTCCATTGATACTCCCACAAAATGAAGCCAATCTCTCCATGGCACTGAAGGTAGGTCTCAAACTTCCCTATGGAACTTGGAAGTCCCCCTTTGAGCTCTTTTTGATGAGGCACATAGTAGAGGACGTTCACGTTGATGAAGCGCTCGAGATTCAAAGTGTGGTGGCTAGGGTAAACCCTAGATGTGAGTGAGACTTGTGACTCACCATTTTCTGGATTTCTTAATAACTATAACAATCTTAAATCCATGTAAATCTTCCAAAATACTTTATTATTTTGACCAAATTTATTGTGATAACCTTAAATGTGTTACGCTTTCTACGATGTTTGGATTAGTTTATATGATCATTTCTATGACATTGATGTGATTGATTTTTCAATAAATTTTAAAACTATATAAAAATTATAATTGTAGAAAGATTTTTAAGGGAAACCAAAGGAAGATAATCTCTATATTTAGTGTGATATTCAAGTGTGTTATTATTTGATTTGAAAGAATGTTTTCAATGTAAAGTCTACGGAGGTATACATACTCTAACCCCCTCTGGGTTTGAACTTTTAACCTCTTAGGAAGAAACACATGTTCTTAACCATTAGGCCCATTATATTCATTTTAACAAAATCCCTCAAATAAATAATATTTTTCAACTTATCATTATATTTATTTTCCCTTTAAATTAAAAAAACCAACTTGATAAAATTGCTAAAAATGTTTATCTTTTATTCCATATTTAATATGAAAATTTATGTTCATCATTAATTTCTCTTTATTATAAAATCAAACAAATAATATTTTTCAATTTATAATTATATTTATTTTCCAATAAAATCAACTTAATAAAATCTACTATCTTTTATTCCATCTTTAATAAAGAAATTTATGCCTATTTATATTTATTATAAAAATCAAATAATATTTTTCAACTTATTATTATATTTATTTTCCCTTTAAATTAAGAAAACCAACTTGATAAAATATGCTATAAATGCTTGTTTTTTATTCCATCTTTAATAAAGAAATTGCTTTTTTTTATTCCATCTTTGATAAAGAAATTTATGCCCAGCATTGATTCCGCTTTGTTGGAGGCATCCACCTTAGAATTATGCTTTCGCGGATTTACAGTGAGATACAGGTTTTCCGCGATTTCTCTTTAGATAAAAAAAGCTTATATTCATCTTTATACCCTTCTCTTTCACTTTAGTAAAAAAGTTCTCTTTCACTTTAATAAAAAAAATATTATGCAAATTATGTTCATATTCTAATCTTTCTCTTTAATAAAGAAAGTTATATTCATTGTTATACCCTTCTCTTTCACTTTAATAATTTTTTTTTATACAAATTATGTTCATATTCTAATCTTTTTCTTTAATAAAGAAGTTTATATTAATCT
>SNQJ01S0012577.1:181981-193231 GCA_010110895.2 Picea sitchensis | reverse complement strand
TTTTCAATGTAAAGTCTACGGAGGTATACATACCCTACCCCCCTCCGAGTTTGAAGTTGTAACCTCTTAGGAAGAAACACATGTTCTTAACCATTAGGCCCATTATATTCATTTTAACAAAATCCCTCAAATAAATAATATTTTTCAACTTATCATTATATTTATTTTCCCTTTAAATTAAGAAAACCAACTTGATAAAGTTGCTAAAAATGTTTGTCTTTTATTCCATATTTAATATGGAAATTTATGGAATAAAAGACTTGGGTATTTTGACTTTATTTTCAATTGGATATATTCCATTATTACTCATTTTATTTGGATGTTATTTATATTTATGTTATTGGGTTGAATAAGAATAAAATATTAGCACAAGTAAGTGAAGAGACAAAATCCATGTATCCATAGTGTGTCCTCCCTAGAATCTAACAAACACAAACGCCTAGACAAACATGTCAACCATGAAGTTGCAACAACAATTGATAGTGATAACGATGGTTGAGTGGAATCTTGGACGAGGAAGAAATAGATGCCAAGAGAAGGTAAATGTAAGGAGCATAATGGAAAAGGGGCTCGATAACATAATTTCAAAATCCATTTGTTTAATTTCTAGGGTAGATTGTATTGCAATATTGTGAACTCCAAGCTTATGAAGCAGTGCAAGTTTCTAGGGTCTTGACTACTTAAGTTGAAACATATATAGTATAGTAGTTGGGATGCATTTTTAGAAAGTTATGGCTCAAGAATAAAAGTCACTTCATGTTTGGGTTATGGTTTGTTGGAAGGATTCTAGGGTATGTCCTATAGTACAAGTGAATCATTTTTTTCCCAAATAGATGGAAAAAATGGAACCAAAGGAGAATGATCATGTAGGAGAAGAGAAAGTAGAAGAGATCAATAGGTGGTAGAAGAGGAAACAAAAGAGATTTGAGATAGAAGTTGAAGAACTAAAAGATGGTTGCATTTTTTAATTGATATTTGAAATTTTTTGAACTTATAGTGTATATTTTTTTCTTGGATAAATAATTCCCCTCACCCTCTCGTGTATTAAGAATTTAGAGTGAGGAAGTTGGTACCTTCTCTATGCCCCTAGATTTCCCCCTCTTCCCTAGTTTTGCCAACAACAAAAGGGGTTGGTAACCCCACAAGACTTGGTTGGAATGGATTTCACGACCTTCCTAGGCATTATACCCAAGCAGAAAGGGTCAACAAGTAACATATCCCTTGGGGCTACTTATAGTGTAATTTTTTTTTCCAAGCAAAACCTCACGATATCTCATGTCTCCCTTGGAATTTCCAAATGGAGAGTAACTCAAATGTTTTTTTTTTTTTGTAAGTAAGATTGTATAAAAAGCCTTCAAAAAGAAGAAATTGCAGTATCATCATTTTGTTTTAGACTGCAAACACTGAACTGCCCCGAAGGGAAACTGGTTCAGCTAGCCGAACAGGTCCATAAACCAAGTCTTAATTTACCAATCATGGCAGTTTGATTGTTTAAAAAAAAATTACAGCCCCCTGTGGGAGACCAGCTTGACCTTTCTTCTAACATTGACATAAGTAGAAATAGACAAAATATGACTATAGGGCCTACGTGGAGAAATAAAAGTTAGACACCCCACTAACCAAGAAAAGAGACAACGTTGGGTCCTCGAGTGGTGTTGCTTCCTCCTTGAATGGTGTTGCGTCTTCCTTCGTAGTCCCATGTGGAGTTGGTGCCTGAATCAGTGGCTCACCCTCTGTTGCATTTTCTTCTCCAACTGAAGGGTGGCAAATGCCCTGCAATGCTGAGAGCATTTGTAGGAATTGTGTTGCCTTACCGTACAGGATCTCCATTCGAAACTGTAGGTCATCCAGGTCTCGTCGTAACTCAAAGACCAGGCCTTGCAACATTGCAAGGCCTTCTTGCAATTTAGATGCAGATTCGACGCAAGAGTCTGCGTAGGAGTGAGGCTGTTGTTATGAGCCATGGATGGCTTCATAGCTGTCACTCTGAGTTTGGGCACAGTGTGGTTGGGTTGGGGGTGACTGGGTTGGTGTGTATGTGTGCGAATTGGGATGAGCGACTGGGATTGACTGCAAACCAGAGGCCAAATCCTTGAGGGGACCTGGGTTAAATCCCAAAGAATTTCCGGAGAGATCAAACCACTCCAACCTACATGCAAAAGGCAAGGAGAGGGGCGAGAGGTTGCTGAGGTTGTGGATTGATTGCGACAAGGAGGATGACGAGGAGGGAGATGAGGGTGAAGAGTTGTGGGAGGGTGCATGCAAGGGGCAGAGAGTCAGGCGTAGTCGACTGGGCTTCCATGATGAGCCTCTCTTGGATTCCCCCCTTTGTCTCAACATCTCTGAGACACAAGAGGGTTAAACCACACAGGAGAGAAGGATAGGTAGCGCATGAGCAACTGGGAAGAAAGTCGTCCACTGAAGGGTTTGTCCATGGGAGAATGAAGCTACCAATGCACTAGGTGAAATTCATAATGCCAAAATCGTTGGTGGAGGAAAATAACCACGCGCAAAGTAAAGTTTGTCCATGGCTCTGATCCATTGAAGGGACAGATAGCCAGAGCAGGGCACACTGAGATTAATTGTTCCCTGGTTCATGCGAGGTTGATTTAAATGCATGATGATGGCGAGAGGGGTAGGCACACGTCTAACATGTGGATGGCGCCATGGTGGTCGTCACCTATCCAATCCTCTTGACACCTATTCTCCAATATCACCCCATCCGGGGAGAGAGTAACTCAAATGTTATCGACAATAGAAACTAATAATATTTAGGGACGCAACTGAATTTGAACTCCTGACCTATAGTCTGCCCGCTTATGGTGTATATATAATAATTTTTAACATTAATCTATGATAGTAACTACACATTGTATTATACTTTTATATACAACTAATAGGATTGTGAATGATATATCCACACTTTGAATCTTGGAGTTCTATGTCATATTAATTATCTTTTATTTTACACATAATTTTATTGAATCATTAAACATAATTTTTAATGTGTKCTTTGTAAGGATAGAAAAGAAAATAAACTATTATATAAGGAAATCACAATGTTTCTCATAAAATGTAAGAATATGTCGACTAAAGACGTTATTTTCAAAAGATGAGAATTTTATGCAAGAGCATGCAAAATTAACAAGTGTTTAGGGAAATGATTTTTTTGAAGGGGGAGCAACTATTATGGCATTAATATTAAGYAGGATTCTGCATGTTAAGAATAAACAAAGCTTGGCACTTGACCTTTTGAAGTCTCCTATAGTTTTTTCTATCTTTTATATTTTATTTAGATTGGTCTAATTTCATGGGGTATTCCAACCTAATTATGTCTATAAATCAATAATAGATCTTCATTCTCATGCATTAATTCTGGACTTCATCTCTTAGTCAAATTGTATTTGGAGGTTTCCCCCTTGAAGTTTTTGGACTCTCATACTAATTTCTTGGGTATTTTGATTTCATTTCCAATTGTATGTATTCCATTATTACTCATTTTATTTAGATGTTATTTCTATTTATGTTATTGGGTTGAATATGAATAAAATATCAGTACAATTAAGTGAACAGACATAAGCCATGTATCCATAGTGTGTCCTCCCTAGAAACTAATAAACACCAATGCCTAGAAAAACATGTCAACCATGAAGTTGCAACAACAATTGATAGTGATAACAATGGTTGAGTGGAATCTTGGACGGGGAAGAAATAGATGCCAAGAGAAGGTAAATGTAGGGAGCACAATGGAAAAGGAGCTCGATAACATAATTTCAAAGTCCATTTGTTTAAGTTCTAGGGTAGATTGTATTGCAAGATTGTGAACTCCAAGCTTATGAAGCATCATGAGTTTCTAGGGTATTGGCTAGTTAAGTTGCAACATATAGAGTATAGTAGTTGGGATGCAATTTTAGAAATTTATGGCTCAAGAATAAAAGTCACTTCATGTTTGGGTTATGGTCTTTTGGAAGGATTCTAGGGTATGTCCTATAGTACAAGTGAATCATTTTTTTTCCAAATAGATGGAAAACAAGGAACCAAAGGAGATCATCATGTAGGAGAAGAGAAAGTAGGAGTGATCAATAGGTGGTAGAAGTGGAAACAAAAGAGATTTGAGATAGAAGTTGAAGAAATAAAAGATAATGGCCTTTTGTAATTGATATTTGTATCTTTTTGAATTTATGATGTATTTTTTCTTGGATAAATAATTCCCCTCTCCCTCTCGTGTATTACGAATTTAGAGTGAGGAAGTTGGTGCCTTCCCATTGCCCCTAGATTTCCCTCTCTTCCCTAGTTTGGCTAGCAACAATAGGGGCTGGTAACCCCACAAGACTTGTTGGACTGGATTTCATGACCTTCCTAGGCATTACACCTGAGTAGAAAGGGTCAACAACTAACGTATCCCTCGGGGCTACTTATAGTGTCATTTTTTTCCAAGTAAAACCTCACGATATCTCATCTCTCCCTTGGAATATCCAAATGGAGAGTAACTAAAATGTTATCCACAGTAGAAACTAATAATATTGAGGGACCCAATCGAATTTGAACTCCTGACCTATAGCCTCTCCGCTTATGGTGTATATATAATAGTTTTTAACATTAATCTGTGATAGTAACTATAAATTATATTATACTTTTATATATAACTAATAATATTGTGAATGATATATCCACACTTTGAATCTTGGTGTTCTACGTCATATTATTTATCTTTTATTTTATATAGAATTGTATTGAATCATTAAACATAATTTTTAATTTGTGCTTTGTATCTGAATGAAGTTTGAAGTGAAGAGAAAATATTAGGAGTTCCAACTAACAAACTAGCTTAATCATGAACATCAATATCAATAACGATAACAATGTTTTTTTAAAGAAGTGGTTAAAATTGATATGATTTAAAGGAAGGGAACAATTAATCTAAGTAGTTTAGGACAAAACACAAAGTTATGGGTAGACCAACAACTTATTCCAATTGAATTGAATACTCTTCCCCTATAGTGTGGGATAGACTCTATCCTTCACACTTTCTTCTCTAAGATAACTTTCTCTCATTTCCAAGAAAACAAGGTTGAATCCTTAGAAATTGGTTACATAATAATCAACAAAAACACAACATATTTTTATTCTTAGTAGGGGAACCTCTATATTGCTTTCAAGTTTGATGGAGACCCCCTTGGGAGAGTTTCACCCACAATATTTTTTATGGTTGAAGAGTGAGCTTTGATACCCAGGGCTATGCTCCTTCCTTCCTTGTTTTCCCTATTTTTTTGATTGGATGTTCATTCCTAAGTTTTCATAGGAGAGATGCGAAGGGTTTTTTTTCTAGCTCTATGAAGGTCCATCATTTACTTGACAGCGTATGTATATCATTCTAAGTGTTTTATTGCTCAATTTTGTGCATATAAGAATCTATCATTGATTATTGTAGGGTCTTAGCCTAAATGTATTCTTCTGGAATAACCTCTTGGCTCTTTTAAGCCTTAAATGAATTTGTTTCACCTTTTGGACCTTCCTATAGTTTCTTTCTTTCTGCCTCCTTTCTTTCCTACTCCATGTGTTTGGGATCTTCAAGTGCTTCAAATATGTTGCTATTCATATTAGGCAAACCTTTCAAACCTTTCATTGTTTTCTTTTGCCCCTTAGAATGTGGCTTTCCACGCCTTCTATGTACCGACCTAAATTAAGTATGCTCTACATCACTGGAGGGTTTCGTGGGATGCTTAAAAGTAGGGTGATCCTCTTGAATCCTTGAGATTTTTTTAGAAAAATTCCCATACCCATGACATGAGTTGCATTTGAAGGGGAGTTTCTCATAGTCTAGAACTTGTAGGTGCCTCCAACCATCCATAGTAATTTGTAGAGCCTTTGGGAGGCCCTTCTCCAAATCCACTTCCATGCATATTATGGAACATGAATACACAGTTTCCTTTGGTTCTACTCAATTGAGATATACACCCAGTTTGTGCCCAGTGGCTCTAAGTGAGTTTTCACCCATAAGATCAATGGAAAGGTGAGGTAGCTTGACCCACATAGGAACTGTCAATATCTCCTCTTTTGGATTGAATTTAAGAGACTATCAAGCTAAATATATACCCCTAGATGCCACGAAATAGGGTATGGAGCAAAAAATCAAGTCATAATCCTCCTTATTTTGAAAAAAAGTGCAAAGAATCTTCGATGTCAAAACATGGATACCTAACCTTGAGTCCTCGGTGGTCATTGCTCTACTACCCATGTCTCTGTAGCTTTTGGATTGAAGCAAAGGTTGGTGAAATTTCTAACTAGAGCATGCTTAGCCAAGGCGAGGGAATTTCTCCTTGGTTATGTGTTTGATAGATCTAGATAATAAATGACATCTATCTTTATGAAAAATTTACTCTAAGCAGGGTAAGATCTCTTAAATCGATTCAATGATTTAACCAAAGTATTGAATTCTTTGATCTCATATTGAAAGTTTTTGTCCATTGATACTCCCACAAAATGAAGCCAATCTCTCCATGGCATTGAAGGGGTCTCAAACTTCAAAGTGTGGTGGCTAGGGTAAACCCTAGATGTGAGTGAGACTTGTGACTCACCATTTTCTGGATTTCTTAATAACTATAACAATCTTAAATCCATGCAAATATTCCAAAATACTTTATTATTTTGACCAAATTTATTGTGATAACCTTAAATGTGAAATGTGTTACTCTTTCTAAGATGTTTGGATTAGTTTATATGATCATTTCTATGACATTGATGTGATTGATTTTTCAATAAATTTTAAAACTATATAAAAATTATAATTGTAGAAAGATTTTTAAGGGAAACCAAAGGGAGATAATCTCTATATTTAGTGTGATATTCAAGTGTGTTATTAATTGATTTGAAGGAATGTTTTCAATGTAAAGTCTACGGAGGTATACATACCCTACCCCCCTTTGGGTTTGAACTTGTAACCTCTTAGTAAGAAACACATGTTCTTAACCATTAGGCCCATTATATTCATTTTAACAAAATCCCTCAAATAAATAATATTTTTCAACTGATCATTATATTTGTTTTCCCTTTAAGTTAAGAAAACCAACTTGATAAAATTGCTAAAAATGTTTGTCTTTTATTCCATATTTAATATGGAAATTTATGTTCATCATTGATTTCTCTTTATTATAAAATCAAACAAATAATATTTTTCAATTTATCATTATATTTATTTTCCAATTGAAAAAATCAACTTGATAAAATCTACTATCTTTTATTCCATCTTTAATAAAGAAATTTATACCTATTTATATTTATTATAAAAATCAAATAATATTTTTCAACTTATTATTATATTTATTTTCCCTTTAAATTAAAAGGAACCAACTTGATAAAATATGCTATAAATGCTTTTTTTTTATTCCATCTTTGATAAAGAAATTTATGCCCAGCATTGATTCCGCTTTGTTGGAGGCATCCACCTTAGAATTATGCTTTCGCGGATTTACAGTGAGATACAGGTTTTCCGCGGTTTCTCTTTAGATAAAAAAGCTTATATTCATCTTTATACCCTTCTCTTTCACTTTAATAAAAAAATTCTCTTTCACTTTAATAAAAAAATTCTCTTTCACTTTAATAAAAAAAAATATTATGCAAATTATGTTCATATTCTAATCTTTCTCTTTAATAAAGAAGGTTATATTCATTTTTATACCCTTCTCTTTAAACTTTCAGTTTGATAATTTTTTTTAATGCAAATTATGTTCATATTCTAATCTTTTTCTTTAATAAAGAAGTTTATATTCATCTTTATACCTCTCTTTCACTTTATTAAATTTTTTTTATTTAGATTCATATTTCAATTTTAGTAATCAATTATATGCCCTGACATTAAAAGAAAATATAATTTAGGGGATGTAAAAAATTATATTTTCTTAATATAATTGAACTAATTTTTTATTGAAAAAAAAAGATTATACTCATATTTTTTATTATATAAATTATATTCATATTCTAATATTTCTTTCTCTTTAATGAAAAAAGGTTGTACTCATTTTCTAATCTTTATATTCCAGTATGATAGATGATATTAGTGAAAGTTCCTCCCCCATATTCTTTTTCTTTTATGCATTCCCAGATAATAGACGGCGCCTACAAGAATCCAATGTGATTTATTATTATAGTGGGCCTCTAAGAATCCATTGTGACACGAAAAGACTTTTGTCATCATTATTATCTCATAGTAATTTACATAAAGAAAGTTATACTCATCATTTATTCTAATCGTGATCTGGAAAGCGACCTATTCTAATCGTGATGGAAAGTGTGAGAGAATAGCGTGGGATTGAATGTAGCAGCATTATAAATAATCTGCAATGCTGGGTTTGCTTGAAATATAGCAGATAAGATAGGAATTTGCGTCCAGTGGTTTGATTTCAGCGATCGAGAAGCATCTGAAATCGGTCCCTTTAATCATACTAGAGCAGCAAACACAGATGTACCCGGAGATGCCGAGAGAAAGCGCCCAGGCTTCAGCCAGTAGTTCTGCATCCACCTCTCTCAAGCTCCAACCGGGAGCTTCTTCATCGAGGAAGCCCTTATAGTCACACAAGAGAAAGCTTTTGCAACACTGGAGAAGTTGGTGATCGATGCAGAGTTCAAGCCTCTGTTTGGCACTGGAGTTGTTGGTAAGGGTGGATCCGGAAAAACTCTGCTTCTCAAGAGAGTCTTCAACAGCCAAAAGGTGAGGGATCTCTTTCGTGATGACCTGTTGTTTTGGCTCACTGTTTCAGAGTCCCCCTCTTTTCCAAGTCTTAGAAATGAACTCTCTAAACAAATAGCTGTGCAAACAAAGGTCGTTCATGATCAAAATATGAACAGAGAGGATGTAAAGAGCTGGTTGAGTCAGAGAATGCAGGCCAAGAGCTTTGCCCTCTTCTTAGATGATGTATGGGGAGAGGGCGGGAAATTGCTGGAGGAATTGGGTCTCAGCAGGCTCACCGAACACTCGAACTCCAAAATTATTGTAAGTTCGAGGAATCGCAGAGCATTGCTTGAGATAGGAGTTGCAGATAAGTCTGCATTAACGATGGGGGATTTGAGCGAAGAAAATAGTTGGGAGTTGTTTGCTCATCACGCTTTTCCATATAATAATGGAAATCCTCCAGTAAACATCAAAGAGAGCAGGGCAAAGCTTGTGTGTGACAAGTGTGGAGGACTCCCACTTGCAATCAAAGTGATAGGGAGGACAATGGCAGGCATTACTGATGCCCAGGAGTGGGAGTTGGCAATCCTTAGGCTGCCAAACGCCAACAGCGAAGACCATCAAGATCTCCATGATCGCCTAAGGTGGAGCTACGATGCACTGGGCAACTATGATGTTAATCTCCAATTGTGCTTTCTGTACTTCGCTGCCTTCAACGAAGACGAAATAATTGGTGTCGATTCCGACTTGATTCCTTTGTGGATAGGAGAAGGGCTTATTGAAAGAATCAGCGTGGCCACGATCCATTTGAGATGGGAAGAATTTACGCCAACCTTTTAGCCGATCGTTGTTTGATCGAGCCAGTTCTGAAAGACGTCGACGGCCGCGTGGTCTATTGCAGGATGCACGATATGCTGCGTGGCTTAGCAATACAAATTGCCGAGCAGGAAGAAAACTTCTACTGCCGCGCAGGTAATGGCTTGACAGCGTTGGTTGAAAATGAATACTCGGGACGCACCAGGCTTTTCTTGAATTTCAATAACTTGAGTTCGCTTCCCAAGTTATTCACAGCTCCAGAAATTTGCTCATTGTTGATTGCTGCAAACAATTTTACAAAAATTCCAAGAAAGATGATTGGGAGTATGATCTCTAGGACTCTGGATTTGAGTGGCACGTCCGTCGAGTCATTGCCAAAGAGTTTGGGGTGTTTGAAACAGCTAGTATACTTGAGCTTACGA
Organism: Picea sitchensis; assembly: GCA_010110895.2. NCBI lineage: Eukaryota > Viridiplantae > Streptophyta > Pinopsida > Pinales > Pinaceae > Picea > Picea sitchensis. The sequence continues at coordinate 183,325 of SNQJ01S0012577.1, read as the reverse complement.
AGAGTGCTCATCAAAAGGTTGCCTGCAGCTCTTACAAATCTTGCAAGTCTCCAAATCCTTGACCTTATTGAGTCTGGAATCAGATAATTACCATCCGGCCTTCATAAGTTAAGATCCCTGAAGTATTTGGACATATCTTGGTGTAATGATTTGCAATGCCTTCCTCGTAGTATTTCAGGCCTTTCCTCTTTGCAGTACTTGCACATGACTGGATCCTGGGATGTGTGGAGAAAACATGACAAAAAGAGGATAGGTTCGAAGAGCTTTTGTATTTGCATAAGCTTAAAGGTTTAATGAAATTATGTATTTACAGATGTTAAGTTAAAAAAGTTTCCTAAATAGTAGGGGGCATTTTCTTTATTGGAGATGCTTTCATTGATTGACTTAGATGAATTAGAGGAGTTGTCAACAGTAATTTTAGAGGAGAGGAGGATGTAAGGTAACCACTTAAAATATTCAATATCATGAAATGTGAAGCATTAAAATTATTGTTAAAAAATTATTTACATTTCAAAACACTTCAAAAAATAAGAGTGTATGGTTGTTCCATGGTATTGGAGAATTTAGAAAGAACCCATATGATAAACACAAAAGTAGAAATAGTAACAATGTAGAAATAGTAACCATGTATATTATAGATACAAAGGAAATGATAGAAAAGTTTAGAAAAATAATGAAGACATGGAAGATTGGTCCTATGGTGAACTTTGGTACAATGATATTTTTTTTTGTTTATTATGGGATTTTCATGGACTACTATAAAGTTTTATGATTAATGTTTTCATTATTAATATTTGTAATTAATGTTTTATTCATTATTATTTATTAAGAAAATGAATAAAACATTCTGAAATTTATTAAGATTAGTTTTATGGTGAAATTTGTTACAATGAGTTGAGTTTTCTTATTTAGTAGGAAATCTTTATAAATCTATATAAAATTTTATGATTAATGTTTTAGTGATCAATATTTTTAATTAATGATTTATTATTATATTGTTTTATTTTAAAGTATGATTCTATTGGAATTTTTTTTTTTTCTTTGGAATACTTTTGGGGGAAAGCCACCTGATACTTTCCTTATAAACCAAATTTTGTAGAAAACCAAAACTTTTACTATAACTTGGGTGGGGTAAAACACCTCTAAGGACAAACAACTAGAGTTAAACTCAATTGACCAGAAAATATTTTCTTTTAATACAAAATATTGTATAATACAATTTTACACTTATTTTAGTTTTCTTTCAATTTTTTAAAATTAGATTTAATAAAAATAATAATAAAGGATTAAGATAAAAGTGTTATTATATATTGTTTACACATTAAAAATAATTGTTTTTTCAAT
>SNQJ01S0012577.1:156611-179316 GCA_010110895.2 Picea sitchensis | reverse complement strand
TTAACAAACATCCATCATGTTCTCTGTAAGTTTCAACTTGATGACATGTCATTTGTACTAAATGTCCTCTCTGATGTTTGTTCCCTTTTCATCCAACCATTTTCAATCGCAAATGATGAATTAGTTACAAATCCTATCACTCAGTTGCGAGAAGAATTTTGTTTACAGGACGAGAGGTATCCATCCGAAAATTTTGAACAAGCATGGGAGGTAGAATCTATTGAAAAGGTTCTTACTGACAATCAAACTAGTTTTTCCTCTGAAGCATTGTATATTTAGTCCTCGACCATTGTGGAAGAAGAGTTGATGTTGGGTCAAGGTGAGTGTCCATATTCTTCTAACTCTTTCTCTAATCAATACTTAAATTCAGTTATTGAAGAACACTTAGGTGATGAAAATGATCTTAAGCATTCTAACATTCCTATGAAACTGATTAGAGATGTGAATTTGCAATTTGAAGAAGAAACCTTAAACCCTCATCCACAAATCATACCTTATCCACAGGAAAGATTAGATGTTTGTCATGAAAGTTTTGAATTGTCTATCATACATGAGGAAAATTTAGACGATCATATTATGTTGAAGGATTTATCACCAAAACATAGTGAAAGTTTTAAGGAAAGTGAAGAGGAATGTCTTGAGAATACCATTGTTAAATATCATAGCTCAAGAGATTCTTTTCATGTGCTCATTTTTTATTCCTTTTACTCTTTATAGCTTGATCTCTTCTTAGATTCTGGTGGACATGATACTTTACCCACGGTATCTTACTCTTTGCCTTCACAATCAGATCTTTTTGATATGCCAAAATTTGATGAAATTAATTCCGAACATAAAATTTATGAAGTCGGATTTGACGCTCTTTCACTTTCATCACTCACATGGAAAAAATACATTTTGCAAGATGATTTTACACGATTTATATTTGAAAAAGACAATGCACTCATTCTCATGGAGATTAAATGTTCTACATTGCATATTCATTCTTTGGTTAGTTCAAATTTTAATAATTATGTTTTGCGTTCTGAAATGGTCCATATCATCAAAGGAAGTGTTCAAATCTATAATCTAATTGATGTCATGAATCCTCTTATGATGTGTTCCCCATTGACGGATCTAGTTCGTCGAATTCATAATTTGCATCCTAATTTTTATGACAAGATTGTAGAATGAATGGAGGATTCATACACCAAGAAGTTTCAAAAGAATGGTAAGGACGTGCTTGCTTTGTTTTTAAATGAATGTATAGGAGGTAAGCATGACATATTTCTTTCGTATCTGCAAATACTACATTCTTTTATTCTGATTTTCAACTTTCTATGCCTTGCAGGATTGAAGATGTTCTTGTGGCTGCACTGGAAATATGATTTTACTTAGCCTTTTGATTTGTTTAGTAGTTAGAGTAGGTGTAGGAGTAGGTTTCCTTTAGTTTTCTTTCTCAATGTTTTTTTTTGTAATAATGCAGTTATGAACACAAGTGGGTACACCAAGAGAACCATAATATGAATGTTGTCAGGGAAGTCCACTTTAATCCTTTTCTATCTGCTTTTCGTTGAATATTTCTTTTCAAAAACACAGTATCATCATGAAAATTTTAAATGGAAAGTATAGAGACAAGTAAATTTGAACTATCAATTCAACCCTGACCCAAGGTGCCACTAGTAGGACTGCACTCATATTAATAATGATTTTTCTGTTTTATTTTAGTCTCTCAAGAAATACTTCGCCTGAGAAAAGTCAAACTTACCGCCTGTAAATATCCCTAGTTTTTACATTTCTTTTGTTTTATTTTCTTTTCTTTTTGTTGCTTCTTGTGTTTCCTTAATAATTATTTCTGAATCACCATTCATTATTGAAGGGAATATGATCTTTCACTAGCAACAATTGAAATAGTTCAAAGCATCTACACGTTAAGTTCTAAACTCAGATCAGTTATGATAAGTCTTTGTCAAAATCATTGTTCCTAGTTTTTTGTGGAAATCTCAAGGAAATACGACTATCTTTACAAAATTCTTACGCCGTCCCAATTCTAATGAGATCAACTAAAAGTGCTTCCCCATTCCTGAGATGATTTCTTGATTGAAATCTAAATGTCCAAATCATGAAAAAAATTATCAGTTCTCAAAGAATGAAAAAATAATTCTTAAAGATCAATCCTATTATTGCTTGGCTATGAAATCTTTAGTATCACCTCGCTCTCTGGATATCATGAAGTTTCTGAAATTTTTTATAAATAATTTTAGAGAGTTGGAAGCACTATAATGTGTGGGAATTATGTGTAAACTCGTTAGGATACTGAACAGGTCTGCTGGCAGCTGGTAAATGCACACATGATACCAAGACAACTTCGTTGGGGTATTGAACAGGCCTGTTGGAAATGAAGCAATGTCGGGTTCGAAGATCCTCGAGTATGTTTTTAAATTGATCGAGTGTCAAGATATTTGTATCATATATGGATGACTTTTGGATGGGATCGAAGTACTAGAGTGGGTTTAATGACATCCCTGTCAAGGCTATAGATGCCTGCTAGCAACAGTAGCCCTATCAACGGTATTGGAGTTACTTGTATAAATATCGTTGCCCCTGTGATCGAAATGAGATGTCAAATTACAATTTTTGGATAGAACTTTATCCAATAATATGACTGTGTTATTTTTCTGAGTTGATGTCAAAATGCTTGATCTGTTGATGCAGAGATAACTGCTTCGCCCAGCCTGTCACCATTGTTGGCAACCAAATATTCATGTCGATTTTATCATTATAAAATATCATCTCAATGGGATAAAAAAAATTGTAGCTGCTTCCTTTGTTTGCAAAGATTTTTGTCATCTTTTGTTTCAAAAAGATTCGTCTGACTAGTTGTGTATAAGTTCATTTTATTTTAAATCTCTCATTTTTCTTGTTCAATTTCATCACTGTAAGCATGAAATTAGAACAAGCTCTGGTTTGGGCGCATCATACAGTTTATAGAGTTTCCTTTTACAAAGTTGGATGAACACCTAAGGGCATCTAATAATTTCAAGAACCTTAAAATCTTGTGAATGTATCGTATTATGAGTTACATCCTTACCATTAGCGCATGAATTGTCCACCTTGGGGTATTGCCTTAGTCATTTTACTCTTTGAATGTTTTGGGTATCATGTTAACACTTTTTCGATTGCGCATCAAACAAAACTTTGGTGTAATTTGAAATATGAATCCTGCCCCTTATAGTCATATCACAGTCTCATCACTCTGGTAAAGAACTGACAGTCATGCCTTCAAGCAATTACTCTTTCATCCTGCTAACACAAGCTTTCATTCATTGACTCAGATGGTAAGTTTTCATTTTTGAGTTTGGTAGTCACTTGACAAAGTGGTTTTCATTTTTTCTTTACCTCCTGGTTTATCTTTGAAACTATGGCTCCTGTAGTAGTGCACAACCGAATGGCCCTGAGGTTTTACATATCCGTGATTATATAGCAGAGTTCAAACCCATAATTGTATAACAGAGACATGATTTTGCGGGATGAATTCTGAGCAAACGGTTACAAATTTGGAAAAATTGTTAAAAACCCATTTCCGAAACGGGGTCATTTGCCTTCCACATGGGCAATTTCTTCAGAAACAAACCTATTTCAGAGGTATGCCTCATTTTCTGAATAGAAGTTTCTCAGAAAAATCTATTTCATTTGAGGAATTCTATTTCCCCTTTCCTCTCTGTGGATTTGAAAGCCTGTTTACTCCGAGGAATACAAAACCCTTCCAATAGGAATAAACCAGTTTCCTAAAAACATATTCAGGTCCCGGGATTTGTAATGGTTTCCAGTCATGGGAACATAGGTATTATGCCAATGTTCTATACCTGCAGATGCGTCTTGCTGAAGTTATGGCACAGGAAAAGACCCCAGATTCAGACTACAAGTAAACCCTCCCAGATCTGGAACCTTTATATTTTGATGAGTGTTCAACACGGATTCAAAAATACTAGACAACCATCCCATACTTGTAAATGTGTCTTAACCAGATGTTGATGCAACTTAGAGATCTGAATTGCAGCAAAATCTTCTTCAAGAAAATAAAAGATTCAGGAAATCAGGGGATATTGTTATTCTTCCAAATTCAAAGTTGTTATAAACTCATATCTGATTGATGCTTCTTTTTCAAATTTCTGAATGGGTAAATAGATCCTTTGTGTTTCACGATTTGATTATGTTTGGATAAAAATAAAATTTGTTTTGATTTTGTTTTTATTTTAGACTAGCTATAGAATTGAAAGATTATGTAGTTTGTCTTTTGAAATTATTTGTTTTGATTATTATCTAATTTTGATTTCGTTTTATTGTTTCAAGTGAACAACAGATTTGATATGCTATGATTAAGGAAATGAGTAATGGGTTGAGCGTTTAGTGGACTAGTAATTTTCTGTTTTGAAAAACAATGTTTATTAATGTAAATATTTTTTATTAAAAGACTCCAACAAAATTATATTTTTGTTATTTTATTTTAGTAAAAAACTTATTTTAAAAGATCTACCTCTATCTTGCATGACAGGAGGGAACAGATCAAAAACTTGTTTATATAGCAATGTATGCCTAGTGAGTAGGCAATTCCTCATGGACCATATGGACATATTTTTTTGAAATTATATGGGAAAGCAGTTTACTCTTTGGCTTTCGTCCTGTGTAGATTGTGCAGTGTTTTTTCAATGTCTTCTCATGTAATTTCTAGGTGTTGAATATTATATGTATCGAGCTAGCTTTAGTATGTTCTGCACATAATATTTTATATCATGTTTTTTATGTTGTTCATTATCTTTTGGTTCAATTTATAACTGTGACTGATCATCTATTCAAGTATTTTAAGTTTACATATGATGCTAGATAGCTGGTAACACCATTCCTGAGAATTGAAATTTTTTTCATTTTCAGTTATTGGATATTCTTAAGTCACATGATATATAATCATTTGTCTTTCTGTCATCATAAACTAGTTTTGGAATATAAAACACTTATGTGAGTTTCTTCAAGAAGTATCATGCTTGCCTTTGTCCTAGGTTTACACTTGACACAGGTTAAGAGGAGATCATACAAATACAGAGAGATGAATTTAGCTTAGTATTGTTGATCAGCAAGAGGTTAGTCAATTTATTGTTTATTTGATTTTTTGATTTGTGAATGAATAGTGATGGCATCATTTAAACGTTAATTTGCTTTGTCTATTTTCGTTATATCATTTACAATCCTGTTCATTCATTGTTTATTATCTTGTCATTTATAGAATAAAATTATTATTATTATTATTCATCTTGTTCCAATCTATTAGTTGAAAACAAATAATTTTCACGAGGCTTTATTTTAAACTTTGTAATTGTATATATCTACTATATATAATACTACTATTAGTTAAGCAATTGTATTAATGTTGATTTCACATTTAGTTAGTTTACATCTCTTAACTATTTGAGAATCCTAGTTGTCTAACGAAGCCATAAAACCCGTCAGGGTAGATTATCCCAAACAACTTGGGTTAAATAGACAACCCCGGTCCGAATCTTCCCTTCCAGTTGATAGTGTGTCATAAACACCCGTCAACAGCCTGGTGGCTCGAACCACTCCAACAGGCCTTTCCCAAAGGACAACTACGATTTTTCTAGGGCTTCTCAATTGTGCCAAATCATTTTGACATGCGGTACTGCCTCTGCATGATACATGGCGTTATCGCCACCTAACACTTGGCACTCATATCTTCCACATAAGTGCACCCACGGGTGCCAATTCAATAAGCCACATGGAAACTCTTGTGCTCGACATGTGGCACCATCCGCGTCGTCTTCTTAGGCCTTCCACTAAATATTGATGGTCCATATCGTTAGCGAAATCCCTCAACCTTGGAAGATAAATGATCTAGGTTGACTCTCGGGGCTTTCCCATCAACGTTAATCCTTTCCCTGCAGTTTGATCACTCTGAACAACCTCCCCTGAAGGACGGTCGATATCTCCTCTAATATTTCTTCCTATTCGAGAAGATCAATGGCCATAACTCTAGCTCAGATCTCCTTCAGTCTTAGTATTGGACCACCCCTAGGGGGACACCTGTCCTCCTAGACCCTTTGGAAAATAAGATATTGACACATGTTATCTCTAGGGAGGTATTGGTTTCCACCCTAGGACTGAATGTCATGATAATTTCACTCCCCATTTTCCCTTACTTACCACGTGAACATGAGGGATTTGCAACGAATTGATGGCCAAGGTTGAATCTCGCCCCTTTCCTATAAATGTTTCTCGTTGACTCTCGGATTTCCCTCCATCGGAGCCGCGCTACCTCCGATACTAGAATACTCCGATGGCTAGCCCTCTAACTGATGGTCAGGATGATCTCGCTACACCAGATCAATAGATGTGATCTTCTCTATCTTAAACACATGGTTCTTGTCTGATTTCTAGTCTGTTTTGGAACTTATCTACTGAGGAATTATCTAATTTCTTCTTAAAGATTACCAGGCCTTTAGGAAATCTGTGATCCACTTCCAAACCAACTAAGGAAATTTTTCTTCATTTCTTGGATGGGGATTTTCACCTTCCATGGATTTCCTTCAAATAGGGAGATTTATACTAGGCCCAAGGTTCCATAGCCCACACATGGGCTTCTTCGGGGTAACAGTCTAAATCGGGGCTTAACCATTTTTGGGTATTAAGTTTTATTGGGCTTCCCTAGCCTCCCTCATACCATTGTTATAGTTGATATATCGACCGATCCAAAGGATGGTTACTTCGTTTCTCTTGGAATTTATCATTCCTTCTTTAATTTATTTGTTTGAACTCCTTTCACAAGAAACACACTGTAATAGAAAAACCTACTACATACACAGGGGACATAATTATATAGGTGTACCCTCGAGGGAATTCACCAGAGGAAATCATTTGTATAGTTCCTCAAGCATAGAAGGTGAGATACGGTTCCTCCTACTCAATTATGCACTACACAGGCAATACCATTCCAATACTTAATCATTTAAGTACAATTGTTTCCCAATGGAACAATATCATGCCTATTAGCCATGCATACACTTTTATGACACAAATATAATCATAAAACCATTATTTTAATTAAATACACAGAGCAAGAAAACACTTATCTGTACACTAGATGTCTCCATCCAAATGACCATGGTTGTTCTCCTTTCCACCAAACCATAGGCTCTGCATTATCAGTCACTTCGATAGTAGGCCACCCCCGTGCCAAGCCATGATACCACCAGGGAACTCTTTATGCTCACCTCTCCTAGGTCAATCCTCTGCGAGGTTTATCATATGTCTTACCAGCATCAAGCTCACGACCTCTTAGCTCAGGACAAGTTCATTTGTTCTCCCCTCCTTTTTTGCAGTTATACTTCTGGGTATTTCCCCCCTTTTCTTTTCTCGTGCATCTCCTGCACGTTAAATCGGGGGAAGGTTCTTTACCTGTTCCCCCTTTCTTCTGTCAGAAGGCACCGATGGGTCAATCTGGGTTGCAAACTTGGTACTATGTTGTATCATTTTTCTTTCATCCTCTACTGTCCTAGAAAAATATCCCATGCATGTATTCATTAAGGGTGGTTGGTCGATCAATTACCAGTCCTTCCTCATTAAATGATTTTCCTTGATATCAGGGTTGAGGGAAATTATTTATATTCCTAAAATAATACATCAACAAAGTGGCTTGTTTTGTTAGCCAATTAAACCCTTCTCTCATTCCCCTAGTGATATCATGGCTTGTATGTTCAAAGGCTTCACCCACAGTCAGTTCTTCCCATTTTTCGAATGATAATTAATACACTTACATCGTTTGCATGCCATAGTATGGCAGTCATTAATTACAATTAATTACATATAATCAAAATTTTAGAGAGGGGGTGTTACACTAATTTAATGACCTTAATTGGAAGCTCTAATAAAAGAAGTCTAGTTGGGACAAGAAGAGTTACTTAAGTATCTATGAAAATATTAGTAATTAATTAAAGGACAATTGACTCACTAAAACAAGAAACATAGGATCATGAATCTTTAAAGTCAAACTACATCTTAAAATTCCTAAGGATGCTTCAATCCAAACATTCTATCTTTAAAGTCAAACTGCATCTTAAAAGTCCTAAGGATGCTTACAATCCAAACATTCTTGAATTCAATTTACAACTTAAAAGTCAATGACACTTAGGATGCTTACAAACCAAACATTTTTTAAGTCAACTTACATATTAAAAGTCTAGTATCTTATTAATGGTATTATCATTTACAATTCTATAATGTGTAATTAAATATAGTGAAAATGAAAGTCCTAAAATTATTGTAGTTTTCTTAAGCTAGAAAATCAAGAAGAGTAATTAAGATGTGAAATATGATAAACTTGTGTTTTATGTTATTACAGGTATGGTATGTTAAAATGAACTGTTATTTATTTTTCAACCTCCTTTATAACACAACCTTTATAAATTCAATCAACCCAAATTGTTTTTGGCATACCCCAACCCATTTGACTACATAGGTCATGAATATTGGTCTTAATTTTAACAATATTAATTTTGTTATTTAAGCTCATAATGGTGGACATATAGTTTTGATCAACCAAATTAGGATTGATAAAATCGTTGTAGTATACCAAATTCTATGTATTAATGATTTCATTGTCATTCCCATTGAATGATTGGTTGTCATTGATGTCAATCCTAGAAGAAGTTCGAAAGCCCTAGAGGTGTGGTCATGAATCTTGAAGTTGTTTGAGGAAAAAGAGGATGAAGGACATTGCAACTGCATGCAAAACCCTCGTAGATGAATATTCTTTGCCACGTTGTTTCCAATGGTAGGTGGTACGCCATGTGGTTCCTCACGGTCAAGATGCCCTCTTAAAGATGAAGCCCCGAAAACAAATGAAGAAGCCCCAAATATAAGGACAAAAAATTACAAGTCAACCCCTAAAAAGTGTTGCAAACAATAAGTTACAAGTTTTCCCCATTGCAATGAATATTAAAATAAATATTAAGGATATTTTTTGTAAAGACGGCCCCAATGGAATAATCATTAAAAATTAAATTGAATTTTATTGGGTAAAGTCAGCCCTAAAAAGAGGCTATCAGATCTAGTATAAACAAGGCACCTAGGAGTTCATTTGTGACATAAAATAAAGTGACTTATAAGGTAAGCAAAGGATATATGAGGAAGCGAATTTCATAGGGAATATGAAGAGAAGAAGGGTGAAATTCCAAGGGAAGATGAAGTCATGTGATGAGTTGTTCTAAGGTATATTCTTTAAAGGTCATCTTACCATTTTCACTATAATTTTTTTTCTAGAATGATTCAGATATAAAAACTTGGAGGTTGTTGAGAATACAAATCAAGGTACCTGTGGTATGAATTTCACTTTTTGGGTCATTGTAATTTTGAAGATACACTCTGTGGAAGATAGGGTTTTTGACTAGTCCTGAAACTAGTCTCAAAAAGGTGTTCCAAGTAAAAAATTCATAACTTCTTCATAGAGGATCCAAATTATGTGAGCCCAATTATAGTGGAAAGAGGCTAGTCTTTAGTATCTTGTGTGAAAGTGTCAGAATCATATATCAAATATTGAGAGTGTGGCATGTTGTACAAGTTTCCTCTCTAGAATAGGCCAAAATTCATGAAGGTTTGTCATTTTCGCTAGAACTTTTGTTTTGAGAAGTCTCATACCCTGAAATTTTGAGGAGATGGAAAAACAATCTCAAAGTATCTATGATTAAACTTTCAAACATTGTCTCACAAAAATTTCGGAGATATGCTCTATTGAATTGAGAGCTCCTGAATGGTCCTAAAATATGTTTCAAACAAGTCAACTTGGATTTTTTTCTATAACATGTTTTCTGGGACTTTGTAGATTGTCAAAATTTTCATAGGTCTAATAATACATATAGAAGTAACTCAGATAGAAATTTAAGAATTAGAAATGGAAAATTGAGCTCGTGGTTAATCATACAATTTTTCATATTTGAGGTACAATTATGAGAAAATTTGTATGCAGATTTAAGAAGTGATGTTGGGGTTTATATGTGGAACCAGATTCTAAGTGGACTCATTTTGATGATGTTGATGTATCAGTTGTAGTGGATCTATCTTTGACGATGATTATGTATAAATATCAGTGACAACGACATTGACTGGTTGAGTCTCCATTTATATTACAGGGAGGAAGGAAGGGGAAAGGGAAGGGGGTTGTGGCCTCCTTCTAGTCGGTGTTGGAGAATATAGGGATTCATAGCTTCCTTTAGGTTGGTGCATGTGAATCATGGGGTTGGAACCTCCTTCCATTTGGAGTTGGAGAGTTCAAGGATTTGTAGCTTCCTCCAGGTTGGAGCCTATAAATCAGGGGATTGGTGCCTCCTTCCAGTTGGTGTCAGAGAATTTTGGAAGTTGGTGCTTCCTATGAATGTAATATTCTGATATATAAGAAATTATTTTGTGGTTTTATCCCATTTTGGTTTCCACATAAAATTATTTTGTACTATGTATTTGAGGTTATATGTTTATGGTATCTTGGATGCAATAATATGTGATAAATTGATTATATATTAAATGCTTATACAATGTGATTAAAAGTGGTAAAAAGTGCTCAATACAAAGCACCTGCCACTCCCCCAACAAATAAATATGGAAAGAAACTCGATGGAAAAAAAATTAAAGGATACAAATGTTATTTTGAGTGGGCTGACTGATTCAATACATGTCAAGGTTATGCATTGTGACTCTGCAAAGGATATTTGGGACAAACTTCAAAACATTTACGAAGGATATGCCAAAGTCAAAGCGACCAAGCTTCAAACTTATAGAGGTCAATTTGAACAACTAAAAATGAAAGAAGATGAAGATATTGCAACTTATTTTCTATGAGTTCATGAAATAGTGAATGCTATTAAAGGATTGGGAGAAGAAATTGAAGAATTGGTGATTGTTCAAAAAGTACTAAGATCTCTTCCAATGAGATTTGATCCTAAAATTTCATTCCTAGAAGAAAGAGTAGATATTGATATGTGAGAATGGATGAGCTACATGGAATATTTACAGCTTATGAAATGAGAATAGAGCAGGATAATTCATCCAAGAAAGAATCATATTTCAAAGTATCCAAGAAGACAAGAAAGAATAAGAAAAAATCAAAGTCATGCTCCGGCTACAAAGATGATTCAAATCAAGATGAAGAAATAACCAACTTCTTAATGAATTTGAAGAGAGGAACTGGCAAGTACAAAGGTATGCTTCATTTTAAATGCTTTAATTGTGGTAAAATTGGTCACTTTTCTTCTAAATGTCCTTATGATAAGAATTCAAAAAACAATGAAAAGGAATTTCCCAAGAAAGAAAAGAAATACCAAAAGGGGAACAAGAAAGAAAATAAAAAGAAAGTCTTCAAGAAAAGTCTCTACTCAAGAGAAGAAAAATCCTCATTTGATGAGGATGATGATAGTGATAGTGACTCATAAAGAGTACTCTTTATGACATTGGAAAATGATGAATAAGATTATGAAGAAGAAGGTGGAGTAAATCTTGAAGCAAAACCAATCAATGATTTAAGTGAGTTAAAAAGATAAAGGAAGAAAAACAAGTCACTCAAGGAAGAATTGATCAAGCTAAAGGAGGGGTCTCAAAATCCAAACTCCGAGTAATCCCAGTAGATGATTATGAACCTAAAGTTACAAGTAGAAGAATCTAGAAGGATTGAAGAAAAACTAAAAAACAGTTGAAAGAAAAGGAGAAAATGAAGGAGAGATTGGAAGGAAAAATAGTCTTACTAAGGAAGGAACTTCAGAAGAAATATATGCAGTAGAACATCACCAAAATATTGGATGAAATCATCAGCATTCAAAGGCCTTACTATGACAAGTCTGGACTAGGATACAAACAAACACATATTGAGAAGGGTTCAAGCTCCATGACGACAAAGAAGGAAGAAAAACAAAAGAGTTATGCAGAAGTCATCAGAGGCACCATCAAGAAGGAAGAATGCAAGACTTCAAAGGAGAACACTCGAGAATTAGAAAGAAATCAAGAAGAATATTACAAAGGAACTGCACCATCTAGAAGTTCCATAAATCAGAATCAACAACTAGCAATGAAGATAACTCAAGAAGAAGATTGCAGAAGAGTTGTACCATTCATAAGATCATCCACACTTGGGAACCAAACTATTTTTCTTGGTTTATTTTATTCCTGTAACAATTTTGGGCACAATGCTATAAACTATAAATCCTATGCCAAGAATAGAAGAAACTATGAAGGCTACTCTAAAATTAATTATCTTAGAAAACCTCATGAAGTGTACAACAAAAACCATAACAGTTTTGTCTCATTAAATAATGAAGTAGAATGATAAAAATTAAACAATTTTGGACACATGACCAAAGATTGCAGATTGGTTGTTCCTCCAAAGGAACCAAAGAAATATTTCAATAGTCATGTAAAAGAACCATCAAATATATGGAAAAGGAAGTAGGATAAATTGAACATTGAAGAATTTTCGATTACTCTACAAGCCCAAAGAAATAAAATTGATTGGTACATTTACAATGGTTGTTCAAAGCATATGAAAGGTGACAAGAACATGTTTGTAAATCTAAAGAAAGAAAGAGATGTATTAGTTTCGTTTGGACGTAAACATGCCATGGAAAAAAATGTCCTACTTGTCGAAAATATGAAGCATAATATTCTAAGTATGAGTCAAATGTGTGACCAGGGACACACTTCTATCCGACTCAAAGAAATGTGAGATAAGGAAGGAAGGAAGGATCAGACAAGTTGGTGGAGATAGCAATAAATACTCTAAACAACATATACATAATAAATGAGATCATAAAGGAAAGATGTTTTTTGGGAAAGGAAAATGAAAGTTGGCTCTGGCACATAAGAATGGGTCATATGAACTTTGATAATTTCATCAAAATCAACAGAAAGGAAGCGGTAAGAGAAATGCCTAAAATTTTAAAACCAGCCAATACTATGTGCAAGCATTATCTGGATGAAAAACAAACAATAATTGAGTTCAAAACAAAGGAATACTCTACAACAAAACCATTGGAGATTGTATGCACTAATCTATGCAGAACTATGAGAAAAAAAGGGTTTAATGCAAAACAATACTTCATGATACTTATTGATGATTATACACGAATGACCATAGCTTGTTTTGTCAAGAAACAATCAAAAGTATTCAAATGTTTCAGGATATTCAAAGAGATGGTTGAAAATGAGATTGATTTGAAAATCGAGTTCTTGTGATCAGAAAATGGAGGTGAGTTCACATCAAAATAATTTATGGATTTATATGAAGAACATGGAATAAAAAGGCAATTCTCAGGAGCTAGGACACCTCAACAAAATGGAGTCATTGAAAGGAAGAAAAAAATTGTACAGGAAATGGCCAGAACTATGTTGAAAGATTCCAAGTTGGGTGATATCTTTTGGGGACAAACAATACATACAACTGTTCACATATTGAATGGAGGAATGCTTAGAAGAAACAATGAAAAGACTCTATATGAACTATGGAAAGGAAGACTGATTAACATCAAGCACTTTATAGTGTTTGGAAGCAAATGTTACATAAAAAGAGGAGATAATAAGAATGGAAAATTTGACTCTCGAGTTGATGAAGGGATATTGGTTGGATACTCAAGAAAAATCAAGGCATACAAATGTTACAACCTTAGACTCAACAAAATAGTTGAAAACATCAATGTAAAGGTTGATGAAACAAATGTACTGAAGACCAGAAAAGAAAGTAGAAATTTAGAAGAGCAGGAAGCAAAAGAAGAATTGAAAGAAGAAGAAGTAGAACAAGAACAAGAAGTTACAAGTTGGCCCCATTGCAATGAATATTAAAATAAATACTAAGTATATTGTTGGTAAATTCAGCCCCAATGGAATAATCATTAAAAATTAAATTAAATTTTATTTGTGTCAAATCGGCCCTAAAAATAGGGTTCGAGATCTAGTATAAATAAGGCACCTAAGAGTTCATTTGTGACATCAATTCTGAGATAAACAAAGGAGATCCGAGGAAACAAATTTCAGAGGGAATGTGAAGTGAAGAAGGGCAAAATTTCAAGGGAAGATGAATTCTTGTGATGAGTTGTTCTAAGGTATGTTCTTTAAAGGTCATATTTCCATTTTCACTATAATGTTTTTTCTAGAATTCTCCATTTAGAGAAACTTGGAGGCTATTGAGAAGACATATCAAGGTACCTTTGGTATGAATTTCAGCTTCTGGGTTGTTGTAATTTTGGAGATACACTCTGTGGAAGATAAGGTTTTTGACTAGTCCTGAAACTAGTCTCAAACAAGTGTTCTGGATAAAATAGTCATAACTTCTTCATAGAGGATCCAAATTATGTGAGACTAATTACAGTGGAAAGAGGACACTATTTAGTATCTTTTGTGTGAGTTTTAAAATCAGATATCAAATATTGAGTGTGTAACATGTTGTACAACTTTGCTCTCCAGAATATGCTAAAATTGAGGAAGGTTTTCCATTTTAGCTATAAATTTTGTTCTGAGAAGTTTCAGACCCTAAAATTTTGAGGTGATGGATGAAATATTTCATAGTATCTCTAGTTACAATTTCACACATTTTATTGCAACAATTTTACATATATGCTTTGTGGAATTCATAGTTCTTGAATGGTTTTGAAATATGTTTCAAACATGTCAGCTTGGCATTTTTTCTATAACTTGTTTTCTAGGACTTTGCAGACTGTTAAATTTTCAGAGGTATGACAATACATACATAAGTACCTCATATAGAAATTTCAGAATTAGAAATGGAAAATTGATTCCATGGTGAATTGTACAAGTTTGCATATTTAAGGTACAATTCTGAGCAACTTTGTATGCAGATTTAAAAAGTGATGTTGGGGTTTATATGTGGACCCAGTTTCTAAGTGGAATCAGGTTGATTATGTTGATGTATCATTTGTAGTGGATCTAGATTTTATTATGATGATGTATCAATATCAGTGACAGTGGGAATGACATCTTGAGTCTCCATTTATATTATAGGGAGGAAGGAAGGGGCAAGGAAAGGGGGTCGTAACCTCCTTCTAGTCGGTGTTGGAGAATACAGGGAGTTGTAGCTTCCTTCAGGTTGGTGCTCATAAATCAGGGGTTTGGAGCTAGAGAATTCAAGGAGTTCTATATTCATTTAGGTTGAAGCCTGTAAATTAGGGGGTTGGTGCCCCCTTCTAGTTGGTGCTAGAGAATTTTGGAAGTTGGTGCTTCCTATGAATGCAATCTTCTGATATATAAGAAATCATTCCATGGTTTTCTCCCATTTGGGTTTCCACCTAAAATTCTTGTTTACAGTGTATTTGAAGTTATATGTTTATGGTATCTTGAATGTAATCATATGTGATAAATTGATGATATCTTAAATGCTTACGCATTGTGATTAAAAGTGGTAAAAATTGTTCAATATTGATTCTCTGCCCTCTCAGTATGGGTGAAAATTCCAACAATTACAGGTCTTATCTTTCAACTTCATAGTGATGTAAGATTCAATATTATTGATATGTGGTAGTCTAAATGTTCCACAAATTAGCTATTTTCCAATTGCTCAAAATAACAGGGAGGCAAGCATATATTTTTGGCCTAGAATTAGTCAAGAATAAATTTGAATCGATGGAATTGTAGATATCATATGTTATCATTGCACAATATAGTTGTTGTGAGGGTATTTCATGGTGTTAAATCCATTTCTACATTAAGAGCAATGATTTCATCAATCCAAAATGGTAATTTTAACAAAGATTGACTAGCCTAATTCCAATGATAGCAAACTGAAAATGGTCAAATATAGAATGTTTTAGGATTTTTCTTATTGGCATTCTTAATTTTATTATCTTATTTTTTGTTCCAATAATTAATCCAAGCCTCAAAATATCCAACCCAACCTCTTTTGAGCCCATAGTGTATAGTACTCATACTATAATCAATAATATGGAGCCTATCCTTTCTCAAATTGAG
This sequence comes from Picea sitchensis, assembly GCA_010110895.2. Classification (NCBI taxonomy): domain Eukaryota; kingdom Viridiplantae; phylum Streptophyta; class Pinopsida; order Pinales; family Pinaceae; genus Picea; species Picea sitchensis. The sequence goes on along the minus strand of SNQJ01S0012577.1, from coordinate 163,314 downwards.
AAATTTATGATTATATTATAAATATATAATCATGACTTTACTTCATGAAAGTACATCCCACATCAATCAATAGAATCGAGTAAAGAGTGTTGCATTTTATTTTAAAATTATAGGTTATAAAACATTTTTGGATTTACTTAATTTTATTCTAAATCTCACCAAATTTGGAATAAAATTTGGAATAAAGATGTCGCAAGCCTAGACTTCACAACAATATAAAATAACTAGGATAAATATAAAAGGAACTATAGTATCCCAATCCTAAAGCTCAACATTTCTACGTTTGTTTTCAGGACCATTATATGCTTTCAAGCTACTAATGAGTCACTTCTTGACACCGATTCCAATTTAAATGACAATTAAAATTGATGCATTAGTATTTGCAAGATTATATTTTTTCAAGGGTGTTATCACCATACAAAATTGGAGGATAAATTATTTTTTTAGATTTAACTATCACAATATTGGTTTTATCGATATTAGTAGTAAATTCACAATTTTTACAAAATTACTAGAAAACTTTGAGTTACTTCTAAAGATCATCAATAGTTTTTTGTAATAAGAACAATATCCTCCATATATAATAGAAGGATGAAATATTCTTTGCATATTAATATATTCAATATTCAATAAATAAACATAATCATGTGGTGGATATTCAATGATAGAATATTTCACATTTTCTCTATGTAAACCATCAAGCATCAATATGCACTCTATCTTTAAGATTCTACCTAATTATGTGGTGGATATTCAATGATAAAATATTTCACACTTCTACTATGCATCCCATCAATATGCACTTCTACTATGCATCCCATCAAGAAAGGAATATGCACTCAATCTTTAATATTCTAAGTTGTAGACTTTGTAAATAATAATTACATTTTAAAACGAAAAACAAAGCATCAAGAAAGGAATATGCACTCAATATTTAAGATTCTAGGTTGTAGACTTTGTAAATAATAATTACATTTTAAAAGGAAAAACAAAACATATAATTTGTGGAAATGAAATAAATTACCTTAGTAAGTTGACCTTCTCGATGAATTGGGTTTTTATTTATCATGCAATATAGTAAAGCCATCAAAGCATGTGAAATATTAGAAGTGTGATGATCAAACTTGGTCAATGAGGTTAGGAAAGAAGAAGAAGAAAATAACCCATAAAATGACGTTATAAAGAAGTAAGGGAGTATATAAAATTTTGTCTTAAAAAAGAGTTAGAAAAATATGAGTAGAGAATAGTTACAAAGATATATTGATTTGTAAACAAGGGACTTATAACCCTCTATCTTCACCAACATAGATTATTTTCGAAAGGATGCTTATGATCTCCATGTAGAATTGAACAATTAAAGGATGTTTATGATCTCTCTGCAGACTTGTATAGAGTGCTTTTCTTTCAGAAATGCCACTAGTCCTTTGTCCTCTACTGTGTACAAGGGTATCAATCTTCTTTGTTCTTCTATGTTCTCACACTTCTTTGAATAGTTGTAAGGCTTGAAATATGTCAGTCAATGGCCCATTGTTGTCTAGTGTAACCTACACCCAATAATTAGTTGAGAATGTAATCACAAGCCCATTTCCTAGTGCAACCTACACCCAATAATTAGTTGAGAATCAATGCAATCACAATCTGGCCAATAAAAAAAAAACTCTACTAATCATTTTGTTAATACTCTCTCATTGAGAAATCCATCTCTAGGTTATTTGATGGATGCAAGGCCTTCTCTATGCAACCAATGTAAACAACCCACTACAATCCCCTCTATTTTATATCCCTCTTGGCCATGTGAGGATGGAATGTATGTGTGATGGGTTACCTTGATAGTTCTTCGCTTGCAGTGGCCAACCAATCTACTATATCTTATGACCTACTTACAAGACTTCACTGGGTTGAGTGCTTTTTGTTAGGGACCTAACCTCCCTAACCCCTCATGTATGTAGAATAATATATTTTCCATGTAATAAAGGCCAACATTAGTTAATAAGGCCTATTTAATAATTTGAACAAGTCTAATGTAAGAAGACTTTATAGAAGCTTCCACTTCTAAAAATATCTTCCTTTATAATGTTTTTTAGAAGGTAGAATTAGTATAAATAGGAGTAGATGGCATAAGAAAGTCTTGTCTTGAGAATTATTGTAATAGAGCTCTGCTCTACTGGAGGTTTCCCCCTTGAAGAGGCAAGTGAACTTGGATTTCTATCAATAAAGGTATCATTTTAGGTGTCGTGGCTCTCTATATTTTTTTGTTTTGTTGGTATTTGTTGCAATATATATTTTTTCTTCTTATTATAATACATTTGGTACCTAACAAGTGGTATCCAAGCACTTTCCTCTGTAGAAACTATGGGAATTTTTTTCCAGGGTAGAGACGTGTACTAATGATGTCTTTAAAGCCCATAGATTTGTTGTTCAATGGATAAAACTATGGCTGTGGAAGGCTACATGTAAGAAATATAGACGGTGTCACAAGGTTACTCGAAAAAAACATTTCACCTTGTTGGAAACCTCTGTAACCCTTGTTGGTACCCCTTCGAGTAGTACCGCATCATACATATTCTGTACACCGCCATCACTCCCACATACCATTATGTATATTAGGAGTCCGCTAGGTCTCCTGAAACCAACTCTAGATAAGCCCATCAACCGCCTAATTTTTATAGTGACACTGAGAACAACACTCGAGAATATACTCTCTAGTACCTGGGTAATCAGGTAGTACAATTAAGGGTACGATCGAGACTCCTTAGTTGGTGCCCTGAGATATTAGGCTGAGTACTATTATTCAACCCTGCACGTATATCAGAGAGGTATAACACAGGGAAAACACTTGTTTGTAGGAACCCTAAAAAACCTAACCCTTGGGAAAGAAATAGAAAAAAAAAGGAACAAGCAAGATCTATTGGTCCACAACCCTACCTCCTTCATTCTAGTTTCGAAATTCCTACAAAATTTTTCTCGTTAACAATTTGGGAAATTCGTCACTGCAATATTCTTTAGGCTAGAGTATAACTCTATACGAGTAAAAAAAAAGAAAAAGAAAAAAGAGTATAGTGGTCACGTCGGCACCCTTATTCGGGATCTATCCCCTTGGATTCCTCTCTTCATGATGATCATCATGGTACCTATCATTTTTAATCCATTTTTTTTGTGGACCCAAGCCCCTTCCCGACACCCTTATTTGGGAACTATCCCATTGGATTCCCCTTGTCACCCTGATCATCGTGGTACCTATCAATTGTAATCACTTTTTTATATCTTCCCACCCACCCTTCCTGACACCCTTATTTACCTATCCCATTTGATTCCTCTCTTTTCCCCATCTATCGTGCTACCCCTCCCTTGTAACTCTTTTTCTGTGTGGACCCACCTGCCCATATTTTCCTTTGCCCAAATGGCAACCACCTGTAACCAAGAACTCAATACCTTGATTCTTGAAAACATAAAAAACAAGGAGGACATAAAGACCCACAATTCCAACATTAGAAGACTCAATTCCTCCATTCAGACCCTCCAAGACAATTGTGCCACCCACAAATACATCAAATACACACTCGACCAATTGATGAGTCGCTCCCTGAATCCTACCTTTTATGAACAACCTGTAGATTTTAACCTTGTACAATATTTACTACAAACGGTTTTTCAGTAAAAGAATAGAAAATATACAATGGAAAATACAAACATTACATAGAGATTTTTCCCCTGGAAACCCAAACCGGGAAAACCAACATATTCTATATTCATTCATAGTATTACATTGTTTACAATACAATATACATATAGGAGCCAGTGGCATCCAAAACCCTAACCCAATGAATTGGATTAGTCAACAACCCTAATTCCTTAACTAGAAATAGAAAACCATCGGCAAAGAAACCATGTGCCGAAAAACCACCTAAATATGTGACATTTCCCAAGGCGCAACACAGACACTACTACTCATGCAAAGAATATAACACATACCCAACATTCTCCCACTTGTTGTTTTCTTTGCATACAGGGGGTTACAGGGTTACATAGTCAACAATCTAGGGCAAGAATGCCCATGGATCCTCTACACCAAGAGAACTTCTTAGTGCTCACAAATTTTGTTAATGAATCTACAACATTCTTCAAAGTGTCCACCTTCATCAATAATACTTTATTTTCTTCAATCATCTCTCTCACAAAGTGATATTGAATACCAATATGCTTTGTGTTTGAATGATAAGTCGGGTTCTTCACTAGAAAAGTTGACTATCACAATCTATCCTTATAGCTTGTTGTACCAACCCAATACCCGAACACAATCTTTGTAACCATATTTCTTCCTTACTTGCATGAGTGGCTGCCATGTATTCAACTTATGTAGTTGAAAGTGCCAATACAACCTGTCTTTTGCTCATGCAACTTATTGCTCCTCTAAACAGGTTAAATGATGCAGGAGCATCGCTCACTCATCAAGCGAGCCAGCGCATGGAGCAGAAAAGACAGCTGGGCAGCGCCTATACAAATTTTGAAATGCTTTGGAAGTTGTTGCGCCGCTCTTTAATGAAGGCGTTCATAAAGAAGCGCACTTGTATTGTAAATGGGACCTTGAGCCTTTAAGCTCTCGTCCTTAGATAGATAAGGCATTTAATAAATTTAATGCAGGTAGATAGATGTTTAAGTTTAGATTAGACAGTTTAGGGTTGAGAGGGAAAACGGATATAGACACCCTCCTTTGTAAATCGTATTATTATTATTCATTCAGGAGCAAGAAGAGAAGAGCAAGCAGAGAACTTGTGGAGAACACCCATGTACAGATTGAATTTATAGAATAGAGTCTTTGATTCAATTTCATGGTTTGTGTTGTTTCTCTGTGTTGATATTATGCTCATGGATGTTTGTTTTCTGTCATGTATTTGCTTTGAATATGTTGTACATGTGATTTCAGAGGTTTAACTGAAGTCTTATAGAGAAGAGAATGAGTTTCAATTGTTTCTCTGTTTGAGCCGGGAGATTCCTGCATAGAGTGCAGTCGAATTCATCCGCATAGAGTGCGTTGATGAGGCCAGACAGTTAAACTCTCATTCTCATCTGCCCAGAAGTTTAATTGGGTTGTTAGAGCCGTGCAGAAGAGGTGCAGGCAGAATCTGAAGTCTCAGGGGGAAGTCTGAGCAAAGGAAGGTAGGGATTACTGTGGCTGCGAGCGCACAAAATTCTGAAGATTCAACACTTTGAGAGTTGTTGAAGGTCGAGCGTGAGCAGTGTGCGCAAAGTCTCTGAAGGGAGTCAGAGTTGACAAGCTCAGGAGGGATAGTTCCTTCGTGATTCCTAGGAGAAGGACCAGGAGAAGGTTGGAGTCGGAAAGAAGCTTTGAAGCGGAAGAAATCCTCAATGAAGAGAATCAATGGCCAAGGTTCGCAGGATAGATTCGCGAAATCCCGCTGACCGTCAGATCTAGGAGAAGTAGCGAGGGATTTAACCCTTGGGCACCGGAAGAACCAAGAGCCATCGAGATTCGGCATATCGGGTTTCCCGGGGCAAGAGTTTCATAGTTGTTGAAATCATGATTGGCGATTTACTGATTAAATCGGAGCCGTCGATCACTACGGTGACAGGTGGCAAGAGATCCCGGGAAGTCAGGATTCGGCATTCGGGGTTTTGTAGTGCAAAGGAATTATGACCAGTGAAATCACGATCCGACGATTCCCGATATAACGGAGAGAGGAGGTGACGTGGCGAGGAGATAACACACGTGCATATCAGAATTCAGGGTTCGGGGATTCGTAGTGCATGTGAACCATGGCATCACATATGCCGATTTACCGATAGGGAAATCCACGATAGGAATGGAAGTGTTGACTCTTTGAACCATCGGGTTTCAGGGTTTTGAGTAGCATGAGGACGTGCACACAGGCTTCGCGACACCGCGAGGTCCGATTTCTCGATAGACCCAAGGGAAATCGTAATGAGAGCATCCTGTGGGTGCGAAATAGTCCCGATACGGGATTGAAGAGAGATACAGTTCTTCGGGCCAAGGAAGAAGAAGGTCCTGGTGGAGCGGTCGAACTTCGAGGGTCTAGAATTGCACCATTAAACACATACCCACTTGTAGATCTCCTACGATCTAGATCCCCAGCCCAGTCTGCATCCACAAAGCCATGTATATCCACCACTCTTTCCAATCCCGCTCTTCCTTGGTAGCACAATCCATAACTAGTAGTACCACACAAATACCTGAAAACCCTTTTTATTGTTGTCCAATGCTCCTTCCCTAGTTTTGACATATACCTGCTCAAAACTCCCACTACATGTGCAATGTTTGGTTTAGTACAGACCATTGCATACATCAAACTGCCAACTGCACTCTCATATGGAACACAAGACATGTACTCCTCCTCTTCTTATGTCTTGGGACATTGATCCACAGATAACTTTACACCAGCAGGAATAGGAACCTTGACCAGTTTACATTCCAACATATTAAACCTCTGCAATATAGTCTCGACATATTTTCTCTGATTTAACCAGAGCTTCCTCTCTTTTCGATCTCTTTTAATTTCCATGCCCAAAATGAAATTTGAAGTATCGAGATCCTTCATGTCAAATTTAGAGGACAACTGAGTTTTCACATCCTGGATAATCTCCTTGTTGTTTCCTATCAGCAACATGTCATCCACATACAAGACCAAATAAATCAAATGATCACCAATTAATTTAAAATACACAC
>SNQJ01S0012577.1:144937-156381 GCA_010110895.2 Picea sitchensis | reverse complement strand
ACACTACCTTCTTAGTTTCTGGGTTCCAAAGATTATAACCTTTGAGACCATCTTTATATCCAATAAAGATACACTTTTCATCCTTCTTATCTAGCTTACTCATGTTTTCCTTTGGAACATGAACATATGCATCACAACCAAATACCTTGATATGTGTGAGAGAAGCTTCCTTACCAGTCCATACCTCTTATGGAGTCTTGTCATCCAACACTGATGAGGGTGATCTGTTGACTAGGTAACATGCAATACCCACTGCCTTTGCCAAAAATTCTTTCCCTAACCCGACACCACTGAGCATGCATCTTTCTTTTTCCATCAGCATCATGTTCATCCTTTTTGCAACTCCATTCTGCCAAGGTGTATATGGAGTATTTTTTTGCCTTTCTATACCTCACTTCTTACAAAATTATTCAAATTCATTCTCGTAGAAATCTCCACCATTATATGTCCTCAACACCTTAATTATTTTCTCTGTTTGATTCTCAACAAGAGCCTTAAACTCTTTAAACCTGTCAAATACTTCAGATTTCTTCCTAAGGAAATATATCCAAGTATTCCTCGAGAATTTCATAGCATAACCTTTTCTCCAGAGACTGTAGGAGTTCTTTCTTTTTCAAATCCAATATTAGGAACAATGGAAATATTACACCCATCACTAATAGTGCTTCCTTGAAGCTTATACAGAGTTCCAAACTGAACTCCCTTCAGCAACACCATTGCTCCTCGAACCATCCTGCAGGTTTCCTTTTCAAATATTGTTTTTACCCCTGCATCGTCCATTTTGTTTACATAAATCAAATTTCTAGCCAAACCTAGGATGTGTAGAACACTAGGCAGTGTTCTAATCCTTCCATCTATGAGCCTCAACTTGAATTTTCCTCATCCTATGATTCTGGTTGTTTAATCATCACCTAAGAAAACATTAACTCCATCATACCTTTCATATTCGTAGAACCACTCCCTGGGGGGAGTCATATGAAAGGATGCACCAGAGTCAATCAACCATGCCTCGTAATCTGCATGTGTGCTTGAAGAAGCCAAGTACACATCCCCTCCTTCTTCCTTGGAGGTCTTTTCTTCTGTAGAAGGAGATTCTTCAGATCCCTTCTTTTTCTCAACTTTGGATATACATTGCTTCTTGTAGTGCCCTTCTTTTCCCAATCTCCAACATACCTTTACAAACTTTCCGGGAGATTTATATCTACCCTTAGACTTAGATCTCCCACTTGAGAACTTAGATCTATTTCTTTCCTGGGAACGTCCTCTTGCAAATAATGTATATGTGCTCTATCCTTCCATATTCTTTCATCTCATCTCCTCCAACAACAAGGATGAGACCACTTCATCAAACTTCAAGGAAGTTGTATTACTACCTATGGCCACAACTAGACTATCCCAGGAGTCTGGTAAAGAACACAGTAAACTGATACATTTATCTTCATCTAAAATTTTAATCTCAACAATACTAAATGACTTACCACAGTATTGAATGCATTCAAATGCTCTGCCACCAAGTCTCCATCTTTCATCCTCAGGTTATAGTTTATTTACTAGGGACTTAGACTGATACAACTTCCCCAACTTTTCCCATAAATCCTTGGTTGTAGATTCCTATGACACATTCATTAATGCTGAATCTGAGAGGCACAGTCAGATTGTGCTCTTTTCCTTCCAATCCAACTTTTTTCAGTCATCTGTTGAAGTTCCTGTAGGTGCAGTACCTGGATCTACCACGATCCACTGATCTTTGTCCACCAATAGATCTTCCATCTTGAGCTTCCACATCTCAAAACTTTGCCCATTAAACTTCTCAGTCTCCATTTTCGAATTGCTTTCCATTTATTTTCACCTGAAAACTCAATACCATAGATCTCCCACTGTAACAAGGATTATCATAGTCTCGATCCAAACCCTTGACCAAAAAGGCATCTCCCTGAAGCCAAAAAAGCTCTAATACCAAATGTAGATTTTAACCTTGTACAACATTTATTGCAAACATATTTTTAGTAAAAGAACAAAAAATATACAATGGCAAATACAAACATTACACATAGATTTTTCCCTTGGAAACAAAAACCGGGAAAACCAACATATTTTATATTCAATCATAGTATTACATTGTTTACAATACAATATACATATAGAAGCAAGAGGCATCCAAAAACCTTACCCAATGACTTGGATTAATCAACAACCCTAATTCCTTAACCGGAAATAGAAAACCATTGGCAAAGAAACCATGTGTTGAAAAACCACTTAAATATGTGACACGTTTCTTGAGGCAGTTTTTTTTTTTTCTCGGGGGTGCTTCCCCCAAACCGCTTCACCCCCCAAACAACAAGATAATCAGGCTCCACAACCAAGAGGAGATTCATCATCCTAGTTTACAATGGCAACACCCATAATTTTATTCATTGCCACATTGCCTAAGAAATCAATTTCTACATCCATGCAGTCAATAATTTTCAATTAAAGTATGCATATTTTCACAGTTTTTCACAATGTTGTTTGTAATTCTAGAAACAAACTGTGTATGGAGTTTTTGGAACATCCAATGTTTTGAGTGGACATTCCACYCATCATCAAGGACTTTTGAAGCAATGAGTATCAACAATCCTTGATGATGGGTGAAGTGTCCACTTGAATTGTTGGACGTTTCAAAAACTCCATACACAGTTTATTTCTAGAATTAAAAATAGCAMTAATTTTCAAATCATGAAATTTGGGGGATGTGAAAATGTGTGCCTCCAAATTGGTTAGTTCCACTTGAAATGTCATATTTTTTCTATTGACATGGGTGGTTATGACATTGTTCTCGATGCAGAATGGTTATGCACTCTTGACCCCATTGTCATGGATTTTAAGGAATCAACCATGCAATTCAAACATGAGGGACAATAGTATAAGTTCCAAGGCAACACAACAGGATCCCCTGAGACCATCAGTTCCCATTGAATGGAAAAGCTCCTCAAAAAAGGTAATTCTAGTATTATTTCCCAACTCCATTCCATTCAATCCATTGAGACACCCTCTATGCATCTTGGCCTCCAATATATACTCTCATATCACCAGACCATTTTTACCACTCCCCATGTACTTCCTCCTTCTCTTGGTGTCCCTGATCATTCCATTCCTCTTGTATCGGGAAATATTCCTCCCAATGTTCGCCCTGATCATCATGCCTTTTCCTAGAAGAATGGAATTGATAAATTGTTCAAGAATTGCTTGAAGCATGTGTTATCTGTCCTATTACCATCCCCTATTCTTCTCATGTGGTCATGGTACTCAATAAAGAAGGCGCTTGGTGCATTTGTCCCAATTTTTGTGCCCTCAACAAACTCACCATCCTAGAAAAATTTCCCATTCCTATCATTAGTGACCTATTGGATGAATTGACTGGTGCTCAATACTTTCTCAAACTTGATCTCCATTCTGGCTACCACTAAATACATATGAAAGAGGAAGACATCCCAAAGACTTCCTTTAGAACTCAATAGGGTCACTATGGGTTCTTGGTCATGCCTTTTGACCTGTGTAATTCCCCCTCCACTTTTCAAAGTCTCATGAATCATGTCTTTCGTCCTTTCCTTCATCATTTTGTTTTAGTTTTATTTGATGATATTCTCATCTATAGTAAAAATTGACAAGCCCATCTTTCCCATGTGGATCATGTTCTCAATCTATTGTCTAAGAAAAAAAAATTCTCAAACAATCTAAATTTGATTTTGGCACCTCTAAACTTGAGTACCTGGGTTATATTGTAGGAAAGGATGGTGTATGGGTGGATCCTAAGAAAATTGAAGCTATGCAGGATTTGCCTTGCCCTAAAACTCTTAAAATATTGCATGGTTTCTTTTGTTTAACAGGCTATTATCTCAAGTTTGTTAGGGATTATGGAAAAATTGCAGCTCCTCTCACTTCTCTCCTTAAAAGGAATGCTTTCAGTTGGAGTCCAATAATTGATCAATCCTTCCAAGCCTTGAAATATTCTATGTGCACAACCCCTATCCTAGCACTATTTGTATTCACCAAGACTTTTGTATTGAAATTCCATGCGTCAGGGAAAGGAATTGGGGAAGTCCTCATGCAAGATGGTAGACCTTTGGTTTTCACTAGAAAACAACTATCATAGTGACATTTGGGATAATCAACCTATGAGAAGGAAATTTTGACTATTTTGCATGCAACAAACCTCTGGCATTCTTATCTATTGGGGAAACTATTCCAAATTAAAACTAATCATCGTGGCCTCAAGTATTTTATGGAACAAAAAATTTCATCCCTAGAGCAACAAAAATCGGTGACCAAGTTGTTTGGATATGATTATGAGATCATCTACAAGAAGGGAAAATAAAATGTGGTCATTGATTCTCTTTCAACGAAAAATTAAGAAGAAGGTTCCCTCTTTTCCCTCTCATTCATTGTAGTATACTAGCTTCAATTCGTTCTCCAGGAATGGTTGCAAGAGCCCACACTTTCTAGCTTGATCCAAAAATTGCAACATGATCCTCAAGTTTCTCCAAGGTACTCTTGGTACAATGAAAAGATTCGCTGTAAAGGTCACCTATATTTAAGAAAACAATCGAACCTTAAATCCACAATGCATTTTGAGTTTCATGCTTCACCTGTAGCTGAGCATTTAGGGTTTACCAAAACCTATGAATGGGTCAAATGTTCCTTTTTTTCTGGGACAGTATGAAATAGGACATCCACACCTTTGTGGTTGAATGTGACACTTTTCAACGCAATAAGGAAAAAACAATCAAATCTCTAGGAACACTCCAACCACTCTCGATCCCCCCTTCTCTTTGGAGGGATATTTCTATGGATTTCATCATGGCTTGCCTAAATCGGGAAATAAGTTGGTCATGATAGTAGTAGTAGATCGTCTTTCCAAATATGTTCATTTTTGTGCTCTTCAACACCCGTTTACCGCATCCACAGTGGCTCATTTTTTTATGGATAATATATTCAAACTCCATGGCATGCCTTATTCTATTATCTCTAACCAAGATCCAAATTTCACCATCAATTTTTGGAAATAATTATTCAAGCTCCAGGGAACCCAATTATATCTCAATACTGCCTATCATCCCCGAACTAATGGATAAGTTGAAGCAATCGACAAGTGTTTGGAAGCATATTTGCGGTGTTTTGCATCCGATAGAAAAAATCACTTGCCTCAGTGGTTACCCCTAGCTGAATGGTGGTACAACACATCTTACCATATTGCCACTCACATGACTCCTTTTGAAGAAGCCTATGGGAAAAACCACCACCAATTCTCTCATACATGTTAGGTGTCTCCAAGGTCCAGGACATCGAAAATCCTCTTATAGTCTGAGAGGCCAATCTCTGTACCCTCAAAGAAAATTTGATAATGGCTCACAATCACATGAAGAAACAAGAAGATCATGGTCATTTCGAACATCAATTCACTAAAGGGTATAATAACCCTAGGTTGAACCCCAATTGTACATATACATGTAAGTTGGTAAGATGATGGTACAAGGTATTTACTTTGGTTCTACGCGCACTAAATCAAGGGAGCGCACCATATTGAGTTTTGCGTACAATGGAGTAAGTGTGTGGTTTTGGGGCCAGAGTGCCTTTGTGTATATGTATTTTGAGGCCAGAGTGCCTGTGTGGTTATTAGGTTGGAGAGCCAGATGTTAAATGGCCAGTGAGCCATCATTGTAATATGTAATCACATGCAAATATTAATGAAAACACATCACTACTACAAACCAACCACGTAAAAGAGTATGGGGGGTTAAACTCCACTAGATTGGGAAAGGGGACTAAGAGTTAAGGATTAGGGGCTAAGCTAAGGGGGATTAAGCCCAAAGGAATATTATATTAATATTCCTTAAATTATAAAATATGGATAATTATTTTATCCCGAGTTCTAAGGATGGGGACAAGTGGGTTGTTAGGGTCCTAACCCGCACATAGGTAGAACAATATATTCAGATGTAATAAAGGTCAATATTAATAAGGCCTTGCAATAAAATAGAATAAGTCGAATGTAAGAAGACCTAATAGAATCTTCCACTTCTAGAAGGATATTCCTCTATATGCTCCTTTTGATAGACATATTTAGTATAAATAGGAGTCGAGGGTATGAGAACCCTAGCTTGGATATTATTGTAATAGAGCTCTGCTCAACTGGAGGTTTCCCTCTCGAAGAGGCCCGTGAACATTTCTTTCAGAATCAAAGTGCTATTTTTGTTGTTATTCTTATATCATTTCAGTGCTATTGTGGTGATTGTTCTGGTTATATTGCTCTTATTCTTCCATTTCCAACATTTTATTTCTGTTCTGCATACTTTTTATATCTGGTATATTACATGGGCCAAAGGTAGTTCTCAACATGAAAAGTGTCAAGTTGGGAACATGCATACATATAGTTTGGACTTAGTTCATTTTCCTATAATTCTATCATCATTCCTTCACTCACTCAATTGTCACCCATACCATGCTATTACTATACATGTACATGTACATGTACCCTGGTTATCTTTGGATTTGGACTGAAGAAGCGGGTTGTCATGCCCGTAGGATATTGAAGAGGTGGGTTGTCAGGCATGTGATCATTTTCTCTAGGTGAGAGAATTGTTGGTAATTAATTCCCAAAGGTGCCAAACTGTAGCTACAGGGATCTGAACTTCCTTTCCGGCCTATTGTTGAAACCCCGAAAAGGAAGTGGGGCAGCCAAGGGATTGTTGAGCAGAAAAGGGGCACACTTTATAGGGTGGGACAAACTTGTGGGGAATGAGAGACTATAGGCTATTAGTTTGAGTTGGCACCCATGAATGAGTTATTTGTTGTCTAAGATACCTTAACTTGGTTAGGAAATCCTTCACCCAGGTGGAGTTTATCCCCAGATCGGGGGTCACCCACTGCTTAGAGTTATTCTCAGTGCAGTCTAAGGCTAGGAGGACCGTGGAAGGTCTTCACGCAGTTGATGTTATTTTAATCAAATATAAGTGTCAATTGTGTGTTAATTCATGTGCTATGTTAATATTTATGCATTTGTTTTCATGGTTTTTTCCTATGTATGTTGCATACATATTTATGTTATTATTTTGTATGAATTTGTGCATTTACAGAGTATTTTTATGATTTAAATTAGTATCAGAGTCCAATACTTGGATGTGGCATAACCTAGAAGGTGGTGGGGATGCTAAAATGTGGTATCAAATCCTAGTTTTCAACATTGATCCTGGATGGGTCGAATTAGCAGAATGTTGAAGTGGAAATTCATAGAGAATTAATTTATGGAGTATGTCTGCAACTTGTTTGGTTAAATTATTGCAGTAAAATTGAGATAAATCTCATGGGTGATGTGAAGAATCAAGCCCAACAATAAAAAATAAGCAATTTCAATTTCTAATGGGAAAATTTGGACCTGTAGATGGTTGAATGTTTGAGTTTGCAGAGCGACCATGGAGCCTAAGGAAAAATTGGGCAAAATTGGGGGAAATCCCCAATTTTTTCAACAACATTATGGAGGAATTCAACGAGAAAAGGTTAAAATTCCTATGCAAAGATCAAATTGGGTTTATAGGATCAAAAATAGTTGTGTGAAGTTTAACTATAGAGATCCTCATTCAACACTAGATTTGTATGGGAAAGAGATGAATATGAAGTTTGCGAGTCAAAATTATGGAAAAATCAGCTAAGCGCCGAAAAATAATGGTACACAAATGTGCACACTAAAATTTGGCGTTGTGCAGTGTGTTAGCACCGTAATTTTTACAGTTAGAGTTATTCCTAGATGAGTCGTAGTTCGTGTGTCAAAGCGTGTGAGTTCAGGAACCGAATAACGAATGGGTCAAAATCAACAACTAGCGGGTCTGGCCCTTGGAGTCGGGAAAGGGTGTAATGATTAGTCATGCATGACTTGTAAAGGTGCCTTTCCCGAAAGATCGATTCTTGTCAGAAAAGGGGAATTTACGTGCCAGAGATCGAGGCAAGTTGTTGGGATACAGGTCACGCTGATGGATATAACGAGAATCATCACCTAATTATGAAGTCAGAAAGGTAAACAATCACGGTGCTCATATCATGTATACTTTGCTGATCTCATCTTATGTACTTTTCACACTTCAAAGTGTACCTATCGCACAAGTTTTATGCACAAATATTCAAACCGCTTCTAAACTTCTCGTCGCCATGGATTTATCATCCTCTACCATGATTCCATTCCTTACCCACTCAAGTATAAATACTGGTCACCCTGCATGCTTCTCCTTTACTTTCCATATTTGTGCGTTGTCTGTGGTTTTTTCTGCAAGCCCTATAGCCCTTCACTGTGGGAAAGTTGATTGCCATCATTCGTATTGTGAGTCTGTTCATTCAAGTTGTCGCGTCTCCTTCATCGTTTTCAGTCATTATTTAAATCATGTTAGAGTTCATTGTCAACTAGTGTGTTGGGCGATATTTCTTCTCACGGACAACCTTTCTTCTTTGGAATTTCTTCCTGTCGCGTTGAATTTCTTTCTGCACCTAAATTATCTGTCTCAAGACAAGTCTCCCAATACTTTTCTACCGCGTCGGATTTTTCCGTCGCGATTCCCTACCATGACAAGAATCTCGTTGTTGTTTTCCACCGCGTCGATCTCCTACTGTGCCGAAATTTTCCTTCGCGCCTTACTGCTGTGTCATGGACTCCTGTGGTCGATTTTTCTTTCCGCGCAAAGTTTCTATCACTGCCTTTCTGACAGTCTCTGCGAATTACGTCATTTGTATTTGTCGTGCAGAGAGGGTGTTGCCATTCAATACCATGCACACGAAACAAATATATACTGGCATCATGATAACATCCCAAAGCATAAGAAACAAGGCGATAAGTGGTATGGCCATGAGGTCGAAGCCTCAAGACCTGGCATCAATAAATGAAGATACAAAAATCGAGGCATGTTTCGAACAAGTCGGATGTACGTGATTTTGTGAAAAGATCAAAGGGTACAATGTGAAGCTGGTTGAACAATTTGCCCTCAATTTTAATGTGTTATGTGCGAGCATTGCGAGAATCACCTTTTGAGTGACTGAGGAAACTCTGTCAGCTATGACAGAGATCCCTCCGCGCAGTGAGAAGTGGTTTAAAGGCATGCCTTTAGACATTTTGTGCTATGAATACTTTATCAAGCCCAACTTCCTAATTGGGAAAATCAGAGCAGGCGTTCCAAGCCAGTGCTTCCAGGAGCCTTTCCAAAAGCTCCTAAAGGTAATCAAAAGGTATTTCACCTGTGAAGGAAGGTTTGACAGAGTGTACCCATATCACATTAGGCTGTTGATGCACTTCATAGGGAAAAAACCTTTGAATCTACCTTTCTTCTTGCATCAAAGATTGGAAAGTATGGAAGACAATGCCCAGGTCGAGGCTGACCAACTGGGGAAAAATTTATCCCATTTGTCATTGATTAAGTTTTTGGTGGTCGAAGAATTCAGAGGTTTGAATAAAGACTGGGATTCATTTATGATTTCGTCCAACATCCCCAGATACCCCAAAGGAGACATTCCTCTATCTGCGAGGGAAGCAACATTCCACAACATAGGGGCGAGAAGGGAAAATGTCACGGGAAAAGGAAAGGAAATAAAAGTTTCTTCAACCCACCAACCAACACCCTGAAAAAGAGGCAGACCAAGGTTGATTAACAATCCCAAGGAGATCTGAGCTCCCAGTAAACCATGCACCCAGTCTCCTACTGAGAGATTACTCATGCACATTGTTCAGCTAGAACCTGTTGAAGGTTCAAGCAGGGGAATTGGTGAAAGATGGAGGAGTTCAGGCGATGAAAACATGGATGCTCAGGAGTCGTCGCAATAGCTGAAGCAAGCGGATATCGCTATCGTCGAATTGTATCAAGAAAACAAAGAATTAAGAAGAGAGTTGGAAGAAAGGACTATTGAAACTCCAACGTCGCAGAGTCGAGCAGGAAATGGAAATTGTCTCAAAATATAGCTCAGAGAGGCGCAAGACATGATCATTCAGCCGCGGCAGGAACAAAGGGTGTCAGAAGAAAGAATCGCAGAGAATTTCAAGGAATGCAGATCAACCATGGATAATGCCCGCTTGGCTCTCGCTAGTGCTCAAGAGAAAATGAAAGGAGATGCAGTCTTGTGGAGACAAGTGAAGAATATGAACAAGCATAACTAGTCTCTTAGAAAAACACTCAGAGTGTTAAGGTTGCAGATGTTGTAAAATTATCTACTGAGGAGGGCAGGTGTAAGAGAAACACACACTAGTTTTGGAAGAGATGCGTGGCCTCCCAACCATTTTTTCCACCTAGAGTTGCATGAGCGACCGCAAACGAACATCCTCTACACCAAATTGCCACGTGCATGCTACATCGATTGATTGTGCAACAACAACCAGAGCTCGTTATACAAGGTGACAGAGTTTTAAAATTATGGAAAAATCAGCTAAGCACCAAAAAATAATGGTACGCGAATGTGCACACTAAAATTTGGCGTTGTGCAGTGTGTTAGCACCGTAATTTTTATAGTTAGAGTTAGTCCTAGATGATTCGTAGTGCATGTATGAGGTCAAGAACCGAATAACGAATGGGTCAAAATCAACAACTAGCGGGTCTAGCCCTTGGAGTCGGGAAAGGGTGTAATGATTAGTCATGCGCGACTTGTAAAGGTCCCTTTCCCGAAAGATTGAGTCCTGTCAGAAAAGGGGAATTTATGTGCTAGAGATCGAGGAAAGTTGTTGGGATAAGGTCATGTCTATGGATATAACGAGAATCATCACCTAATTATGAAGTCAGAAAGGTAAAAAATCATGGATCTCATATCATGTATACTCTACCGCTCTTATCATCTGTAATTTGCACACTTCAAAGTGTACCCGTCGCATGAGTTTATTGCACAAATATTCAACCCGCTTCCAAACTTCTCGTCTCCATGGATTTATCATCCTCTGCTATGATTCCATTCCTTACCTGCTCAACTATAAATATTGGTCACCCTGCATGCTTCTCCTTTACTTTCTGGATTTGTGCATTGTCTGTGGTTTTTTATTTAATCCCTGGAGCCCTTCGTTGTGGGAAAATTGATTTCCATTGTTCGTATTGTGAGTCTGTTCATTGAAGTTTCCACGTCTCCTTCATCATTTTCAGTCATTGTTTAAAGCCTGTTAGGGTCTGCTGCAAACTAGTGTGTTGGACGATACTTCTTCTTGTGGTCAGCCCTTCTTCTTTGGAATTTCTTCGTGTCGTGCTGAATTTCTTTTCACGCCTAAATTATTTGTCTTGCAACAAGTCTCCCAGTACTTTGTTACCGCATCAGATTTTTCTGTCACGATTCCCTACTGCGACAAGCCTCCCGTTGTTTTTTTTCCACCACTTTGATCTCCTACAGTGCCGAACTTTTCCATCGTGCCTTACTGTTGGCCCTTGACCAAGTTTTGAGGATCCTTGGTCATGTTTGAT
>SNQJ01S0012577.1:122567-144887 GCA_010110895.2 Picea sitchensis | reverse complement strand
TGCTGCAAACTAGTGTGTTGGACGATACTTCTTCTTGTGGTCAGCCCTTCTTCTTTGGAATTTCTTCGTGTCGTGCTGAATTTCTTTTCACGCCTAAATTATTTGTCTTGCAACAAGTCTCCCAGTACTTTGTTACCGCATCATATTTTTCTGTCACGATTCCCTACTGCGACAAGCCTCCCGTTGTTTTTTTTCCACCACTTTGATCTCCTACAGTGCCGAACTTTTCCATCGTGCCTTACTGTTGGCCCTTGACCAAGTTTTGAGGATCCTTGGTCATGTTTGATCTACTTTTGGGACTTCGACAGGCTGTCGAAGGCGAAGCACAAGTCGAAGTGGAGATCGTGGGATCTCGTCCCCCTTTTAGGGATTTTTGGGTTATGGGCTTATGTAATGGGTATGGGGATGTCGGCCCATGGGTTTACCGATGTTTAGGCCCGATTTTGTAATGTATAAATAGATGTCTAGGTGATCTAAGAAAGGGACATCTATGTGGTGTATGTATGCTAAGTGAAAGAGATGGTAAGAAGCTTTGTGCGTAGAGACTTGTAGAGCTAAGTGCAAGTCATTTGTAGTGCTTTGTGTGCAAACTATATAAGGCTCTGTGCTTGGACCTAACTCGGGGAAGGAGGATTTGGCAAGGTGCGCAACTCTCTTGTCCTCTGCGGAGTTGGTTTTGATGATTTGTGCATGTAATAATATTGAAAGAAGCTAATAAAGAGGACGAAGAGTTGGTGGATGTAGCCCCAGGGTGGGGGTGAACCACGTACATCCTATGTTATGGTTGTTGTGTGCCTTATGTTGTCATATTGTTGATAGGATTTATGATTAGTGCTTTATGTATGTTAACTATATTTATGAATGCTTAGTGCATTGTCTATATGGATGAATGCTAGATCTGATTTGTTTCTTTATGCTCAGTGCTGTTAGATGTTAGATTTAGTTGATTACTGCGATGCTCTGTAACTAGGGTAGTCTGTGATGTGAACTAAGATTAAGTACTGATGAATAGTGATTGCTAACTTCTCTGTTAAAGTATTATAATCACAGATCGATGTCCCAGCTAAGGTTTTAGACATCTGAGTCCTGCAACCACCCCTACCTCTACCTCGGGTGAGACTGCATCTGCTTCACAGGTGTTGCCAAAAGGGCCAGCATATAGGGTTTTGTTGGTGAACTCTTGAGCATTGAACCCTGGGTCTACCCCTGTGCCAAAAAATGATTCTGTTGTCGAAACCTGAAACTGTGATTGCTAGGAATTGACGATAAGGAAGCTTTGTGCATATCGGGACCTGAAACTGTGATTGTTGGGAACTGAAGAAAAGAGAAATCTATGTGCATAGATATGTTTCCCTAGTGCGCAGTATTCTACTTGACTTGTGAAGCTTTGTGCCAAGAAGAAGAGTCATATCTTAAGAAAAGAGGTAAGACTTGAAAGCCTTGTGCTCTGGAAAAGGTAAGAATAGTGAAAATTTCTAGATCTGAAGCTTTGTGCTCTGTTGAAAGTAAGATAAGTGGAAATTTTTGTTTCAAAAGTATGGATCTAGGTTTGTTTGATAAATTTTGTCCTAGATTGAAAAGTAGGGCACAACTAGATGAAAGAAGGTTTGATATGAGTAGATCTGATAGAAGTAATGAAAGATATGTTATTCCTATGCATAGAAAGAATGTTTGGACTAACAAATGGATGTAGGACCCCAGAAAGAATTTTTTGCAGGTTAGCTACCATGATCCTAGTGTGCAGTACAAGAAAGGTTGGGGATCATTTAAGAGAAAGAGAGGATGAACTCTTTATTACAGTTGTAGAAGACTGGGACATCTTTCTAAGGAATGCCCTGGTAGAAGACCCAGTTGTTTTTGTTGTAAAGCTATGGATCATGAAGTTTTAGATTTCCCTAGAATGATTGCTAAGCTTGACAGAATGAATATGAGACAAGAAAACCCTAAGGAAGGTCAAGAAACTGAGACCATGAGAGGACCCCAGAGAGAATCAGAGACTGTATTACTGCAAATGAAAGAAACCCTAAATGATCACAAAAATATCAACTTATTAAAGATCTTCAAAGAAAAGGAATGCATAGAAACAAGAATACGAGACTTCGACATTGACTGCATTCTGGATGAGGAAACATAGGTGAATATCATGACAGAAATAACTTGGAAAATTTTAGGAAATCCTACTATGATTCCTTCATTGAAAGGAATAGGATTATTTAGAGGAAAATTGATAACCCTATGTGGAAGACTCACCCAGATATCTATGAGTGCTCATGGAACTTCGACATAGGAAGATTTTGAGATTGTTAAATTTATTGAGAACAACGCCCCATTTTTTATGTTACTAGGAAAAACCTGGATTGAGAAGGATCATACTTGAAGAAAGGAAGAAGAAGACCTCGAACAGAAAAAGAAATACCTAAGAGAGTTCATGACCAAGAGAATCGTGCACTTATTGAAATAACAAGAAGACCAGTCGAAGCTACTGAGGACCAGAAATCTGGATGTCGAAGTTGAAAGAACACAAGAGGAATTGAGATACCTGTCTGTACAGGAGAGTAGAGCACCTACACCAGACAGAGAAGAATTATTTCCCTTAAACCCTAGTAAATATCGTCAACAACGTGAATTTACTATGCCAAAATGAGATAAGAATAAAAATGGAAAAAGGAATACTGAGATGAAGATCACCGAGAAGAAGGTTACAAAACTCAGTAAGAAGAGAGCAAGCAAGAAAACTTGCAGAATATTCCAAAGGGAACTTCGCAGAAGGAAAAATTAAAAAACTATAACTTCGTCGAGATATCGGTACAACACAGCATGGCACTTCACCATGGCGAAGCTATATAGCCGTTGGAAGCATTATAATCGTTATCCCGATGACCCGAACGGTTAGAACAACAGTAATGGTCCGAAGACTCACCATTAGACCGTTAGGACTGCGCCACAATGGATAGAACCGCATTGATGAAAACCTCTCATCCGTTGGAGAGATCCGTTACATCGTGTCTATTTAGTCCATCGAATGTTGCACCGAGAACACTTTTGCGAACCATATCCAAGCCAATGCATTGATACCGCACTGTGTTTATTGAGATCGACACAAGTTCCATTGCATTGCACATTCATTCATCCACCCGAGTTATCCGATCTAAGTGTGTATGTCGGACGAGCTCAGCGCCGTAGAGAAAGTCATCGAAGAAGTTCTCATCTATCTTATGGCCGAGAAAGTAATGTCTGCAGGTATTCAGGCATAATCGACGAGAGGAGTGCAAGCCTCTTCGTCGACTACTCGCGGATCTGGACCATCTCGACCGGTAGCAGAGAAGAGAACCAAGCATAAAGATGACCAAGCCAACGTGAAGTTAATCCTGACCATATTACCAGACTACATCCCACCTCTGGCCGACACAATGAGTCATGACAGTGTCCCAAGGGACTTTGATTACACCATGGTTACTTGGTACCTCCCTAAGGGGATACATGCAGTTAGAACACAATAGGATAAGATAGCGACATTGAAGTTCAGCGACTTCAATGTAGGAGACCACAAGAACCATAATATGCTCTCTCCTTACAAATACTTGACCAGGATGAAGGGGAAGAACTCGAAAATAATCCCCCAGCCGTGGACTATGAACCTCGCGCAGTTCACCCTCTTGAATGTAATGAAGATTCTGCACTTTGGAAGGCACCAAGAGGTTAACACGTGTGTTATGATCCTTCTCTCATGTTACCATGGAGGCTACCTATGGCTATACCGACACATCACAGTCGATCCGACGTTGATCCATAGGATCACTGGATTGAGTATGCAGGGACCCGACCCGTAGGACTTCTACCCAGGCAAGGCTACAGATCACGCATTGGCACAGAAGATTAAAAACACATATGGCGATGTAGAAAAGGGGATGCAAGGATACAAGGTAGCTTCCATCCAGAATGGTTTAGTGTGTCTAGTCTGTCAGCTAATCACAGGAAATTTGGTGAGAAAGAACAGACCTATGCAGGTCACAGGGTTTGTTGTGGACCTCGCAGGGAAGTGCATAGAAGGACTCTGGATGAACTCGGTGAAGTACTTAGTAAAACAACTATAATTAGACTGCCTTGAAGCTCGAGATCAGGGCTATGAGTTCCACTTTAGCTGGCTCTATATCCTCATCACATTTACCGCTTGGGAGATGTTGGAAGGTGTGACCTTCCCGGACATCAAGTCGTTCGAGCCACTCGCTGCAAAGTTCACCACGCTCTGGTACTCGAACGATATGGGAAAACAGTGGCAGTCGAACGTAGTATTCCACACATACTATATCCAACTAAAGAAGGCCATCGAAGCTATCCCTCGCATGACGCCAAACACTATGTACCGGTTCATACCTCTCATGAATTTTCACGTAGATCGACACTTCATCTATATCATTGTGCGTGCAAACGAGCATAAAGAGGAGCTTCAGTCATACTATAAGATCATATAGGAGGACCTTGAAGAGATAACCAAGGACTGGTCTGCAGAGTTACTCATCCCCATTAACCCTGAAGAGATGTCTGATCCTGATATTGACAGCTCAGAGGTTGCTCACAATGAACACGACACACCTAGAACCAGCAGAAGAAAGAAGACTGAAGAAATCCAAGACTTGAGCAGGGCATCAAAAGAAACTAATTCAGTATCACCTGACCGAGGGGGTGATGACGAAGTAGAAAAGATAAATGGAAGAGAAGATCAACATAATCAAGGTGAAGTAACATCGCCTAAGGATCCTATTGATGAGGCTGATCCCTTGAAGAAATGGAAGGTTTCCCCCATGAAACCCACTTCCCAAAAGAAATCCAGAGCCACCTTGACTAAGATGCAGACTATGCTCACTGTAGATGAATTTGACTTCATCATCATAGTTGTAAATGACGCCTCGTAGGAAATCTTGTAGAAAAATGAAGCCAAGAAGGACGAGATGTATGACAGGATCGAGTTTGAACTCAAAGGGGTAAAACAGGACCTTCAATCTAGATGTGTAGTATCCACTGTGCCCCTGCCATCAGAAGAACTAGAGTTGGGAGATGAGTCTGCCCAACTCCGCAGACTTGCTGATGCGACTGAAATTCACCTTCATCGAGGATAATCTAAGAAATACCAGGCCACAGCAGCCCTGAAACAAGCCCAGGAAGAAATTTTAGAACAACGCAGGATTGTGCAATAGGAAAAGGATTCCCTTCAAGTGAAGTTCAAAGAAGAGAGAGTGCAGATCCAACAGGAGAAAGAAAAGTTGATCGCGGAGCAGGTTGGAGTAAAAGAAGAAATCAACAGAGCACTTTTCTTTGTGACGAGCTTGGAGCAGAAGGAGGAAGAACCAATAGAGAATCAAGTAGCGCAGATCATAGAAGCTATCTAGTAGCTACAATAAAGAATACGAGACTTAGAGCTACGAACCATGCCCAGTACTCCGCAGTATGTGCGAGACCAAAGAGAAGCAAATTCTCGAAGTGCAATTGAGAGAATCAAGGCCCTTTCCATGGAATGTAAACAACTAAGTGATCGTAGTGCACAAACTTATGAGTGACTCACTGAGGACCTTGAATTGAACGCACTGGAGTCACACTTCTAGGAAGCAAAGCAAAAATCAGAAATAGTACAGGCACAACTGAAGACCGTATCATCCGTTGAGAGGATGAAGTGATCCCAAGAATAGTGCACTACTCAACAAAAGGTCCACACCATTCAGAGAAAATTCATGGAAGTGACTCAGAGGCTCCAACCAATACAGGATGAGGCTTGTCAACTATTCATAGAGATTGAAGGCCGAGGAGAAGAACTGGAGCAAGTTGTTAGTGCAGTCAAAAAACGCTTAGAGGGACCTGTCAATGAAGTAGTTATCCAAGAGTTCATCGAGCAGGAGGCCTTGGCGCAGCAATAGGTCAAAGTAGCTCAAGCCAAGCTTGATGCTTTTGAAGCAGATCTACCCAGATCAGAGTGGCTCGAGATGAGTCACAGGTGAGTGTTGGCAGCTTGTTGGCCCTTGACAAAGTTTTGAGGATCCTTGGTCATGTTTTATCTACTTTTGGGAGTTTGACAGGCTGTCGAAGGTGGAGCGCAAGTCGAAGCGGAGATCCCAGTATCTCAGCCCCCTTTTAGGGATTTTTGGGTTTTAGGCTTATGTAACGGGTATAGGGATGTCGGCCCATGGGTTTAACCATGTTTAGGCCTGATTTTGTAATGTATAAATATATGTCTAGGCAATGTAAGAAAGGGACATCTATGTGGTGTATGTATACTAAGTGCAAGATATGGTAAGAGGATTTATGCATAGAGACTTGTAGAGCTAAGTGCAAGTCATCTGTAGTGCTTTGTGTGCAGACTGTGTAAGGCTCTGTGCTTGGACCTAACTTGGGGAAGGAGGATCTGGAAAGGTGCGTAGATATACTATCCTCTGCGGAGTTGGTTTTGAGGCTTTGTGCATGTAAGAATATTGAAAGAAGATAATAAAGAGGACGAAGAGTTGGTGGACGTAGCCCCAGGGTGGGGGTGAACCACGTACATCATGTGTTATGGTTGGTTTGTGCCTTATGTTGTGATATTGTTGATAGGATTTATTCTTATTGTTTTATGTATGTTAACTATATTTATGAATGCTTAGTGCTCTATCTATATGGATGAATGCTAGATTTGATTTGTTTCTTTATGCTAAGTGTTTCTAGATGTTAGATCTGGTTGAATATTGTGATGCTCTGTAATTAGAGTTGTCTACGTTGTGAACTAAGATCAAGTACTGATGAATAGTGACTGCTAAGTTCTCTGTTAAAGTATTATAATCATATATCGATGTCCCAACTAAGGTTTTAGACATCTGAGTCTTGCAACCACCCCTGCCTCTACCTCAGGTGAGACTTCATCTGCTTCGCAGGTGTTGCCAAAAGGGCCAGTAGTTAGGGTTTTTTTGGTGATCTCTTGAGCGTTGAACCATGGGTATGCCCCTGTGCCAACAAATGGTTCTGTTTTCGAAACCTAAAACTGTGATTGCTTGGAACTGACGAAAATGAATCTTTTTTCATATCGGGACCTGAAACTGTGATTGTTGGGAACTGAAGAAAAGAGAAAGCTACGTGCGTAGATCTGTTGCCCTAGTGCACAATATTCTACTTGACTTGTGAAGCTTTGTGCCAAGAAGAAGAGTTAGATCTTAAGAAAAGTAGGGCACAACTAGATGGAATAAGGTTTGATATGAGTAGATCTGATAGAAGTAATGAAATTTATGTTATTCCTATGCATAGAAAGAATGTTTGGAATAACAAATGGATGCAGGACCCCAGAAATAATTTTTTGCAAGTTAGCTACCATGATCCTAGTGTGTAGTATAGGAAAGGTTGGGGATCATTTAAGAGAAAGAGAGGATTAACTCTTTGTTACAGTTGTAGAAGACCGGGACATCTTTCTAAGGATTGCCTTGGTAGAAGACCCAGTTATCTTTGTTGTAAAGCTATGGATCATGAAGTTTTAGATTGCCCTAGAATGATTGCTAAGATTGACATAATGAATATGAGACAAGAAAACCCTGAGGAAGGTCAAGAAACTGAGACCATGAGAGGACCCCATAGAGAATCAGAGACTGTATTACTGAAAATTAAAGAAACCCTAAATGATCACAGAAATATCAACTTATCAGAGATCTTCAAAGAAAAAGAATGCCTAGAAACAAGAATAGGAGACTTCGACATTGACTGCATTCTGGATGAGGAAACACAGGTGAATATCATGACAGAAAGAACTTGGAAATTTTTAGGAAAGCTCACTATGATTTCTTCATTGGGAGGAATAGGATTATTTAGAGGAAAATTGATAACCCTATGTGGAAGACTCACCCAAATATCTATGAGTGCTCATGGAACTTCGACATAGGAATATTTTGAGATTGCTAAATTTATTGAGAACAACGCCCCATTTGCTATGTTACTAAGAAAAACCTGGATTGAGAAGGACCAGACCTGAAGAAAGAAAGAAGAAGAAATCGAACAGAAAAAGAAAGACCTAAGAGAGTTCATGACCAAGAGAATCACACACTTATTGAAAGAACAAGAAGACTAGTCGAAGCTACTAAGGACCAGAAATCTGGATGTCGAAGTTGAAAGAACACAGGAGGACTTGAGATACTTGTCTATACAGGAGAGTAGAGCACCTACACCAGACATAGAAGAAGTATTTCCCTTAAACCCTAGTAAATATCCTCAACAATGTGAAGTTGCTATTCCAAAAGGAGATAAGAATCAAAATGGAAAAAGGAATACCGAGACGAAGATCACTGGGAAGAAGGCTAGAAAACTCAATAAGAAGAGAGCAAAGCTAGAAAACTTGCAGAATATTCCAGAGGGAACTTCGCAGAAGGACAAATTACAAAACTGGAACTTCGTCAGGATATCAGTACATCATAGCATGTCACTTCGCCATGGAGAAGCGATATAGCCATTGGAAGAATTATAATCATTAGCCCGATGACTCGAACAATTAGAACAACAGTAATGGCTCGAACACTCATCATCAGACCGTTAGGACCACACCACAACGGATAGAACCGCATTGATGAAAACCTCTCATCCGTTGGAGAGATCTGTTACATCGTGTCTATTTAGTCCATCGACTATTGCACCAAGAACAATTTTTCCGAACCATATCCAAGCCAACTCATTTCTCCCACGCTGTGTTTATTGAGATCGATACATGTTCCATTGCATTGCACACTCATTCATCCACCCGAGTTATCCGATATAATCATGTATGTCAGACGAGTTCAACGCCGCAGAGAAAGTCGTCGAAGAAGTTCTCATCGATCTTATGGATGAGAAAGTAATGTCTGCAGGTATTTAGACACCATCGACGAGAGGAGTGCAATCCTCTTCATCAACTGATCGCGGATTCAGACCATCCCAAACAACAACAGAGAAGAGAACCAAGCACATAGATGACCTAGCCAATGCAAAGTTAATCCCTACCATCTTACCAGACTACATCTCACCTCTGGCCGACGCGGTGAGTCATGACAGTGTCCCGAGGGACTTTGATTACACCATGGTTACTGTGTACCTCTCAAAGGGGATACGTGCAGTTAGAACACAACAGGATAAGATCGCGACATTGAAGTTCAACGACTTCAACCTAGGAGACCACAAGAACCATAATATGATCACTCCTTACAAATACATGACCAGGATGAAGGGGAAGAACTTGAAAATAATCCCCCAGCCGTGGACTATGAACCTCGCGCAGTCCACCCTCTTGAATGTAATGAAGATTCCGCACTTTGGAAGGTAGCAGGAGGTTAATGTGTGTGTTAATATCCTTCTCTCATGTTACCATGGTGGCTACCTATGGATACATCGACACATCATAGTCGATCCAACGTTGATCCATAGGATCACCGGATTGAGCATACAGGGACCCAACCTACAGGACTTATATCCAGGCAAGGCTACAGATCGCACATTGGCACAGAAGATCAAAAACATATATGGCGATGTAGAAAAGGGGAYGCAAGGCTACAAGGTAGCTTCCATCCATAATGGTGCAGTGTGTCTAGCMTGTTAGCTAATCGCAGGAAAGTTGGTGAGAAAGAACAAACCTACGCAGGTCACAGGGTTGGTTGTGGACCTCGCAGGGAAGTGCGTAGAAGGACTCCAGATGAACTGGGTGAAGTACTTAGTCAACCAACTATAATTGGACTGTTGTGAAGCTCAGCATCAGGGCTATGAGTTCCACTTTAGCTGGATCCTAATCCTCATCGCATTTACCGCTTGGGAGATGCCGGAAGGTGCGACCTTCCCGGACATCAAGCCATTCGAGCCACTCGCTACGAAGTTCACCACGCTCTGGTACTCGAGCGATATGGGAAAATAGTGGCAGTCGAACGCAGTATTCCACACATACTATCTCCAACTTAAGAAGGCCATTGAAGCTGTCCCTCGCATGACGCCAAACACTATGTACCGGTTCATACCTCTCATGAAGATCCGTGCAGATTGACGCTTCATCTATATCATTGCACGTGCAGGTGAGAATAAATAGGAGCTTCAGTCATACTATAAGCTCACAGAGGAGGACCTCGAAGAGATAACCAAGGACTGGTCTGCAGAGCTCCTCATCCCCGCTAACCCTGCAGAGATGTTTGATCCTGATCTTGACAGCTCAAAGGCCGCTCACAATGAATATGACACACCTGGAACCAACAGAAGAAAGAAGACTAGAGAAATCCAAGACTTGAGCAGCGCATCAGAAGAAACTAATTCAGTATCACCTGGCCGAGGGGGTGATGACGAAGTAGAAAAGACAAATGTTAGAGAAGATCAGTAGAAGCAAGGCAAAGTAACACCGCCTAAGGATCATGTTGATGAGGTTGATCCCTTGAAGAAAAGGAAGGATTCCCCCATGAAACCCACTTCCTGAAAGAAATCCAGAGCCACCTTGACTAAGATGCAGACTGTGCTCATTGTAGATGAATTTGACTTCATCATCGTAGATGTAAATGATGCCTCACAAGAAATATTGTAGAAACATGAATCCAAGAAGGAGGAGATGTACGAAAAAATTGAGGTTGAACTCAGAGGGGTACAACAGGGCCTTCAATCCAACTGCGTAGTATCCACTGCGTCCCCGCCATCAGAAGAACTAGAGTTGGGAGATGAGCCTGCCCAACTTTGCAGACTTGCTGATGTGACCGAAGATCACCTTCGTCGAGCACAAGCTGAGAAATACCAGGCCACAACAAATGTAAAACAAACCTAGGAAGAAATGGTATAACAACGTAGGATTACGCAACAGGAGAAGGACGCCCTTCAAGCGAAGTTCGAAGAAGAGAGAGCGCAGATCCAGTAAGAGAAAGAAAAGTTTATCGCGGAGCAGGTTGGAGTAAAAGAATAAATCAATAGAGAAATTTTCTTTGTGATGGGCTTGGAGCAGAAGGAGGAAGAACCAGTAGAGCATCAAGTAGCACAACTCATAGAAGCTATCCAGTAGCTACAACAAAGAATAGCATACTTAGAGCTACGAACCATGCCCATTACTCCGCAGAATGTGCGAGACCAAAGAGAAGCAACTGCTCGAAGTGTAGTTGAGAGAATCAAGGCCCTTTCCATGGAATGTAAACAATTAAGTGATCGCAGTGCACAAACTTATGAGCAACTCACTGAGGACCTTGAATTGAAGGCATTGGAGTCACAGTTCCAGGAAGAAAAGCAGCAAGCAGAAACAGTACAGGTGTAGCTTAAGCCCCTATCAGTCGTTGAGAGGATGAAGCGATCCCAAGAATATCGCACTGATCAATAGAAGGTCCACACCATTCAGAGTAAAGTCATGGAAGTGACTCAGAGGCTCCAAACAATACAGGATGAGGCTTGTCAACTGTTCGCAGAGATTGAACGCCGAGGAGAAGAACTGGAGCAAGTCATTAGTGTAGCCGAACAACACTTAGAGGGACTTGTCAATGAAGTGGTTATCCAAGAGTTCACCGAGTAGGAGGCCTTGGCGCAACAACAGGTCAAAGAAGATCTACCTAGATCAGAGTGGCTCGGGACGAGTCACAGGTGAGTGTTGGGGGCCTGTTTTCCCTTGACCAAGTTTTGAGGATCCTTGGTCATGTTTTATCTACTTTTGGGACTTCGATAGGATGTCAAAGGTGGAGCTCAAGTCGAAGTGGAGATCGTGGTATCTCGGTACCCTTTTAGGGATTTTTGTGTTTTGGGCTTATGTAATGGGTATGGGGATGTCGACCCATGGGTTTACCCATGTTTAGGCCTAATTTTGTAATGAATAAATATATGTCTAGGCGATGTAAGAAAGGGACATCTATGTGGTGTATGTATGCTAAGTCCAAGATATGGTAAGAGGCTTTGTGCATAGAGACTTGCAGAGCTAAGTGCAAGTCATTTGTAGTGCTTTGTGTGCAGACTGTGTAAGGCTCTGTGCTTGGACCTAACTTGGGGAAGGAGGGTCTGGCGAGGTGTACAACTCTCCTGTCCTCTGCAGAGTTGGTTTTGAGGCTTTGTGTGTGTAAGAAGATTGAAAGAAGCTAATAAAGAGGACAAAGATTTGGTGGACGTAGCCCCAGGGTGGGGGTGAACCACGTAAATCCTGTGTTATGGTTGATTTGTGCCTTATGTTGTCATATTGTTGATAGGATTTATGCTTAGTGTTGTATGTATTTTAACTATATTTATGAATGCTTAGTCCTCTATCTATATGGATGAATGCTAGATCTGATCTATTTCTTTATGCTAAGTGTTGCTAGAATACTGTGATGCTCTATAATTAGGGTTGTCTGCGTTGTGAACTAAGATTAAGTATTGATGAATAGTGACTGCTAAGTTCTCTGTTAAAGTATTATAATCACAGATCGGTGTCCCAGCTAAGGTTTCATACATCTAAGTCCTGCAACCACCCCTGCCTCTACCTCGGGTGAGACTTCATCTGCTTCGCATATGTTGCCAAAAGAGTCGGTAGTTAGGGTTTTGTTGGTGATCTCTTGAGCATTGAACCCTGGGTCTTCCCTTGTGCCAACAAATGGTTCTAATTTCGAAACCTGAAACTGTGATTGCAAGGAACTGACGAAAAGGAAGCTTTGTGCATATCGAGACCTGAAACTGTGATTGTTGGGAACTGAAGAAACGAGAAATCTCCATGCGTAGATCTTTTTCCCTAGTGCGCAGTATTATACTTGACTTGTGAAGATTTTTGCTAAGAAGAAGAGTCATATCTTAATAAAAGAGGTAAGACCTGAAATCCTTGTGCTCTAGAAAAGGTAAGAATAGTGAAAATTTCTAGATCTGAAGCTTTGTGCTCTATTGAAAGTAAGATAAGTGGAAATTTTTGTTTCAAAAGTATGGATCTAGGTTTGTTTGATAAATTTTGTCCTAGATTGAAAAGTTGGGCAGAACTAGATGAAAGAAGGTTTGATATGAGTAGATCTGATATAAGTAATGAAAGATATGTTATTCCTATGCCTAGAAAGAATGTTTGGACTAACAAATGGATGCATGACCCCAGGAATAATTTTTTGCAGGTTAGCTACCATGATCCTAGTGCGCAGTATAGGAAAGGTTGAGGATCATTTAAGAGAAAGAAAGGATTAACTCTTTGTTACAGTTGTAGAATACCGGGACATCTTTCTAAGGAATGCTCTGGTAGAAGACCCAGTTGTCTTTGTTGTAAAGCTATGGATCATGAAATTTTAGATTGCCCTAGAATGATTGCTAAGCTTGATAGAATGAATATGATTAAGAAAACCCTGAGGAAGGTCAAGAAATTGAGACCATTACAGGACCCTAGAGAGAATCAGAGACTGTATTACTGCAAATGAAAGAAACCCTAAATGATCACAAAAATATCAACCTATAAGAGATCTTCAAAGAAAAAGAATGCATAGAAACAAGAATAGGAGACTTTGACATTGACTGCATTCTGGATGAGGAAACATAGGTGAATATCATGACATAAAGAACTTGGAAAATTTTAGGAAATCCTACTATGATTCCTTCATTGGGAGGAATAGGATTATTTAGAAGAAAAATGGTAACCCTATGTGGAAGACTCACCCAGATATCTATGAGTGCTCATGGAACTTCGACATAGGAAGATTTTGAGATTGTTAAATTTATTGAGAACAACGCCCCATTTTCTATGTTACTAGGAAAAAACTGGATTGAGATGGATCAGACCCGAAGAAAGGAAGAAGAATACCTCGAATAGAAAAAGAAAGACCTAAGAGACTTCATGACCAAGAGAATTGTGCACTTATTGAAAGAAAAAGAAGACCAGTCGAAGCTACTGAGGACCAGAAATCTGGATGTTGAAGTTGAAAGAACACAGGAGGACTTGAGATACCTGTCTGTACAGGAGAGTAGAGCACCTACACCAGACAGAGAAGAAGTATTTCCATTAAACCCTAGTAAATATCATCAACAACGTGAAGTTACTATGCCAAAAGGAGATAAGAATCAAAATGGAAAAAGGAACACTGAGACGAATATCACCAGGAAGAAGGCTAGAAAACTCAGTAAGAAGAGAGCAAAGGTAGAAAACTTGCAAAATATTCCAGAGGGAACTTCGCAGAAGGACAAACTACAAAACTGGAACTTCACTGGGATATGAGTACAACACAACATGGCACTTCACCATGATAAAGCGATATAGCCGTTGGAAGCATTATAATCGTTAGCTCGATGACCCGAATAGTTAGAACAACAGTAATGGCCCGAAGACTCACCATCAGACCGTTAGGACTGCACCACAATGGATAGAACCGCATTGATTAAAACCTCTCATCTATTGGAGAGATCCATTACATCATGTCTATTTAGTTCG
Organism: Picea sitchensis; assembly: GCA_010110895.2. NCBI lineage: Eukaryota > Viridiplantae > Streptophyta > Pinopsida > Pinales > Pinaceae > Picea > Picea sitchensis. Next base: position 130,552 of record SNQJ01S0012577.1, on the reverse strand, counting down.
TCGATTGTTTCATCGAGAACACTTTTGAGAACCGTATCCAAGACAACTCATTGCTACCATCCTGTGTTTATTGAGATCGACACATGTTCCATTTCCTTTCACACTCATTCATCCACCCAAGTTATCTAATCTAAGTGTTTATGTCGGACGACATCAACGCCGAAGAGAAATTTGTCGAAGAATTTCTCATCGATCTTATGGTCGAGAAAGTAATGTTTGCATGTATTCAGGCATCAACGATGAGAGGAGTGCAAGCCTCTTTCTCGACTACTTGCGGATCCGGACCATCCCGACAGACAACAGAGAAGAGAACCAAGCACAAAGATGACCTAGCCAACGTGAAGTTAATCCCGACCATCTTACCAGACTACATCCTGCCTCTGGCTGGTGCGGTGAGTCATGACAGTGTCCCGATGGACTTTGATTACACCATGGTTACTGTGTACCTCCCAAAGGGGATACGTGCAGTTAGAACACAACATGATAAGATCACGACGTTGAATTTCAGCGACTTCAACCTAGGAGACCACAAGAACCATAATATTGTCTCTCCTTACAAATACTTGACCTGGACGAAGGGGAAGAACTTGAAAATAATCCCCCAGCCGTGGACTATGAACCTCACGCAGTCCACCCTCTTGAATGTAATGAAGATTCTGCACTTTGGAAGGAACTAGGAGGTTAACGCGTGTGTTAAGATCCTTCTCTCATATTACCATGTCAACTACCTATGGCTATACCGACACATCACAATCGATCCGACGTTGATCCATAGGATCACTGGATTGAGCATGAAGGGACCCGACCCACAGGACATCTACCCAGGCAAGGCTATAGATCGCGCATTGGCACAGGAGATCAAAAACACATATGGTGATGTAGAAAAGGGGATGCAAGGCTACAAGGTAGCTTCAATCCAGAATGGTGCAGTGTGTCTAGATTGTTAGCTAATCGCGGGAAAGTTGGTGAGAAAGAATAGACCTACGTAGGTCATAGGGTTTGTTGTGGACCTCACAGGGAAGTGCGTAGAAGGACTCCAGATGAACTGGGCGAAGTACTTGGTCAACCAACTGTAATTAGACTGTCGTGAAGCTCAGGATCAGGACTATGAGTTCCACTTTAGCTGGCTCCTAATCCTAATCGTATTTACCTCTTGGGAGATGTCGAAAGGTGTGACCTTCGTAGACATCAGGTCATTCGAGCCGCTCGTTGTGAAGTTCACCACGCTTTGGTACTCGAGCGATATGGGAAAACAGTGGCAATCGAACACAGTCTTCCACACATACTATCTCCAACTGAAGAAGGCCATCGAAGTTGTCCCTCACATGACACCAAACACATTGTACTGGTTCATACCTCTCATGAAGTTCTGTGCAGATCGACACTTCATCTATATCAGTGTGCATGCAGATGAGCATAAAGAGGATCTTCAGTCATACTATAAGCTCACAGAGGGGGACCTCAAAGAGATAACCAAGGACTGGTCTACAGAGCTCCTCATCCCCACTAACCCTGTAGAGATGTCTGATCCCGATCTTGACAGCTCAGAGGCCGCTCACAATGAACATGACACACTTGGAACCAGTAGAGGAAAGAAGTCTGAAGAAATCCAAGACTTGAGAAACACATCAGAAGAAACTGATTCAGTATCACCTTGCCGAGGGGATGATGAAGAACTAGAAAAGAAAAATGGTAGAGAATATTAGCAGAAGAAAGGCGAAGTAACACCACCTAAGGATCCTGTTGATGAGGCTGATCCCTTGAAGAAAAGGAAGGTTTCCCCCATGAAACCCACTTCCCGAAAGAAATATAGAGCCACCTTGACTAAGATGCAGACTGTGCTCACTGTAGATGAATTTGACTTCATCATCGCAGCTGTAAATGACGCCTCACAGGAAATCTTGCAGAAACATGAAGCCAAGAAGGAGGATATGTACGAAAGAATTGAGTTTGAACTCATAGGGGTACAACAAGCCCTTCAATCCAACTGCATAGTATCCACTGTGCCCCCACCATCAAAAGAACTAGAGTTGGGAGTTGAGCCTGCCCAACTCCACAGACTTACCGATGCGACCGAAGCTCACCTTCGTCGAGCACAAGCTAAGAAATACCAGGCCACAAAAGCCCTGAAACAAGCCTAGGAAGAAATGGTAGAACAACACAGGATTGCACAATAGGATAAGGACGCCCTTCAAGCGAAGTTCGAAGAAGAGAGAGAGCAGATCCAGCAGGAGAAATAAAAGTTGTTGGCGGAGCAGGTTGGAGTAAAAGAAGAAATCAACATAGCACTTTGCTCTATGACGGGCTTGGAGCAGAAGGAGGAAGAACCAGTAGAGAATCAAGTAGCACAACTCATAGAAGCTATCCAGTAGCTACAAAAAAGAATAATAGACCTAGAGCTACGAACCATGCCCAGTACTCCACAGGATGTGCGATACCAAAGAGAAGCAACTGCTCGAAGTGCAGTTGAGAGAATGAAGGCCCTTTCCATGGAATGTAAACAACTAAGTGATTGCATTGCACATGCTTATGATCAACTCATTGAGGACCCTGAATTGAAGGCATTGGAGTCACATCTYCAGGAAGAAAAGCAGCAAGCAGAAATAGTACAGGTGCAGCTGAAGCCCCTATCAGTCGTTGAGAGGATGAAGCGATCCCAAGAACAACGCACTGCTCAATAGAAGGTCCACACCATTCAGAGAAAATTCATGGAAGTGACTCAGAGGATCCAACCAATACAGGATGAGGCTTGTCAACTGTTCGCAGAGATTGAAGTCCGAGGAGAAGAACTGGAGCAGGTCATTAGTGCAGCCGAACAACGCTTAGAGGTTCCTGTCAATGAAGCAGTTATCCAAGAGTTCGTCAAGAACGAGGCCTTGGCACAACAACAGGTCGAAGCAGCTCGAGCCAAGCTCGAGGATTTTGAAGGAGATCTACCCAAATCAGAGTGGCTCAGGACGAGTCACAGGTGAGTGTTGGGGGCCTGTTGTCCCTTGACCAAGTTTTGAGGATCCTTGATCATGTTTTATCTACTTTTGGGACTTCGACAGGCTGTCAAAGGTGGAGCGCAAGTCGAAGCAGAGATCGCCATATCTCGGCCCCCTTTCAGGGATTTTTGGGTTTTGGGATTATGTAATGGGTATGGGGATGTCATCCCATGGGTTTACCCATGTTTAGGCCCGATTTTGTAATGTATAAATATATGTCTAGGCGATGTAAGAAAGGGACATCTATTTGGTGTATGTATGCTAAGTGAAAGATATAGTAAGAGGATTTGTGTTTAGATACTTGCAGAGCTAAGTGAACGTCATCTATAGTGCTTTGTGTGCAAACTGCGTAAGGCTCTGTTCTTGGAACTAACTTGGGGAAGGAGGATTTGGTGAGGTGTGCAACTCTCTTGTCCTCTGCGGAGTTGGTTTTGAGGCTTTGTGCATGTAAGAATATTGAAAGAAGCTAATAAAGAGGACGAAGAGTTGGTGGACGTAGCCCCAGGGTGGGGTTGAACCACGTACATCCTGTGTTATGGTTTCTTTGTGCCTTATGTTGTGATATTGTTGATAGGAATTATGCTTAGTGCTTTATGTATGTTAACTAGATTTATGAATTCTTAGTGCTCTATCTATATGGATGAATGCTAGATCTGATATGTTTCTTTATGCTAAGTGTTTCTAGATGTTAGATCTAGTTGAATACTGTGATGCTCTGTAATTAGGGTTGTCTGCACTGTGAAATAAGATTAAGTACTGATGAATAGTGACTGCTAAGTGCTCTGTTAAAGTATTATAATAACAGATCAGTGTCCCAGCTAAGGTTGCAGACATCTGAGTCCTACAACCACCCCTGCCTCTACCTCGGGTGAGACTTCATCTGCTTCGTAGGTGTTGCCGAAAGGGCTAGTAGTTAGGGTTTTTTTGGTGCGCTCTTGAGCATTGAACCTTGGGTCTTCCCTTGTGCCAACACTTACTGTCGTGTCAGGGACTCCTGTGGTCGATTTTTATTTTCACGCAAAGTTTTTGTCACTAGCTTTCTGACAGTCTCTGCGAAGTACTTCATTCATATTTGTCACGCAGAGAGGGTGTTGTTGTTTATTACCGCACACGCGAAAAAAATATATACTGGCATCATGAAAACATCCCAAATCATAAGAAAGAAGGTGAGAAGTGGTAGGGCCATCAGGTCTTAGCCTCAAGACCTGGCATTAATAAATGAAGATCCGGAAATCGGGGCATCTTTCGAACAGGTCAGATGTATGTGCTTTTGTGAAAATATCAAAGGGTACAATGTGAAGTTGGTTGAATAGTTCACCCTCAATTTTAATGGGTTCCACGTGACCATTGCGGGAATCACCTTCCTAGTGACTGAGGAAACTATGCCAACTGCGATGAAGATCCCTCCGAATGGTGAAAAGTTGTTTAAAGGCATACCTTTAGACATTTTTTTCTATGAATACTTTATCAAGTTGAATTGACTAAATGGGAAAATCGGAGCAGGCGTTCCAAGACAGTACCTCCAGGAGCCTTTCCAAAAGCTATTAAAGGTAATTAGAAGGTATTTTACCTGTGAAGGAAGGTTTGACAGAGTGTACCCATATCACATCAAGATTCTGATGCACTTCATGACAGGGAAAAAACCTTTGAATCTACCTTTCTTCTTGCATCGAAGCTTGGAAAGGATGGAAGATAGTTCCCATGAAGAACTAAAGAGAAAGATTGGAAATGCTCTAATCTTAGCCATGCCCAATTTATGATGACCATTTGAACTAGAAACAAATGCAAGCGAGTATGTTTTAGGGGTGATGCTTCTGCAAGGATGGTTTTTGTGTTACCATTCAAAATTATTTCATGGAGCAATGTTGGACTACCCCACATATGATAAAGAACTCTTTGTTGTTATGCAAGTAGTGAAGAAGTGGAATCATTATCTCGTAGGGAAAGAGACCATCATACACATAATATTGCCCCAAGTCTCGAAGACAAAAACATCTCTAATCATGTTAATGCCTCTTAGGGTTGAGAACAAGGTTGTCTCGATGAAGGCTTTTCCTTCGTGCAAAGGATGGAGGACCACCATAATGAATGTTCATTAAAGACAAACCAAATATGATACTTTGTGTTCCGTCGATAGTTCGAGACCTTGTTTTATTATAGTACTCTAATAATCCATTTGGTCCATGAAACCTCGAGGTTGGATGTGTATTACGAGGATTTCCAGATAGACCCTCAATGATGAATTGATGATAAAGTGATGATGGAATAAAGTGGGTGTGTGAGTCAAAATTGAGTCTGGAAACCCTCCCATATCGTTAAGGCATGCTAATATTCTATCCATGTCAAATTTCAATGCATTCAGAAACATTTTGAAAAAATTTCAAGTTCGCCCCATTCACAGGTCATTGTTTCCCGTGTCTAGTCCTAGTACAATTTCCTTGTAAAATTTGTATAAGATATTTGGAGAATGATAATTTTTAAGGTGTTAGGCCTATTCCTACACACCACGGCTAGATCACCTCTCATTGACAGTCTGTGTATTGATCCCTTTTAGTTTTGGGTTGTTAGTATTTTCAATTGCACGCACCTTTCAATCTAGTCAAAGTTCAATTAATGTCTCTTGTTACTGAAGGGTTATAAATCCCCATGATCCCAATTCCCATATGCCTCCAATCTTGTGATCTAATGATCGTTGGGTGAAAACTTTCATGAAGGGTGATGACTAAGACTAGGGGCAAATTTCAATTCAAGGCTAGGAATGACCAGGCTCACATCAAGTGAAGGAAGAAAATTAAGAAGGTACATGTGTTGTCCCATTCCATGTCAACAACAACACATCCATTCACTGGGAACACTAAAACCCGACAAATTGATGACTCCACTAAATTAGGGTCTATGGTTTACATGATGAATTGATGATGGAAGAAAGTGGGTGTGTGAGTCAAATTTGATTCCAAAAACCCTCCCATATCATTAAGGCATGTGAATAGTCTATCCATGTCAAATTTCAATGCATTCAGAAACAATTTGAAAAAATTTCAACGTTGGCCCCATTCACAGGTCATTGTTGCCCATGTCTAGTCCTAGTACAATTTCCTTCTAAAATTTGTATAAGATATTTGGAGAATGATAATTCTGAAGGTGCTAGGCCTATTCCTACACACCATGGCTAGATCACCTCTCATTGACATTCTGTGTATTGATCCATTTTAGTTTTGGGTTGTTAGTATTTTCAATTGCACACACCTTTCAATCTAGTCAAAGTTCAATTAATGTCTCTTGTTATTGTAGGGTTATAAAGCCTCATGATCCCAATGCCCATATGCCTCCAACCTTGTTATATAATGATCATTGGGTGACAATTGTCATGAAGGGTGATGACTAAGACTATGGGCAACTTTCAATTCAAGGCTAGGAATGGCCAGGCCCACATCAAGTGAAGGAAAAAAATTAATAAGGTACATGTGTTGTCCCATTCCATGTCAACAACAACGCATCCATTCACTGGGAACACTAAAACCCGACAAATCGATGACTCCACTAAATTAGGGTTTATGGTTTACATGATGAATTGATGATGGAAGAAAGTGGGTGTGTGAGTCAAATTTGAGTCCAAAAACCTCCCATATCATTAAGGAATGTGAATAGTCTATCCATGTCAAATTTCAATGCATTCAGAAACAATTTGAAAAAATTTCAACGTTGGCCCCATTCACAGGTCATTGTTGCCTGTGTCTAGTCCTAGTACAATTTCCTTGTAAAATTTTTATAAGATATTTGGAGAATGATAATTTTGAAGGTGCTAGGCCTATTCCTACACACCACATCTAGATCACCTCTCATTGACAGTTTGTGTATTGATCCCTTTTAGTTTTGGGTTGTTAGTATTTTCAATTGCACGCACCTTTCAATCTAGTCAAAGTTAAATTAATGTCTCTTGTTACTGTAGGGTTATAAAGCCTCATGATCCCAATGCCCATATGCCTCCAATCTTGTGATCTAATGATCGTTGGGTGACAACTGTCATGAAGGGTGATGACTAAGACTAGGGGAAATTTTCAATTCAAGGATAGGAATGACCAGGCCCACATCAAGTGAATGAAGAAAATTAAGAAGGTACATGTGTTGTCCCATTCCATGTCAACAAAAATGCATCCATTCATTGGGAACACTAAAACCCAACAAATCGATGACTCCACTAAATTAGGGTTTATGGTTTACATGATGAATTGATGATGGAAAAAAGTGGGTGTGTGAGTCAAATTTGAGTCCAAAAAACCCTCCCATATCGTTAAGGCATGCAAGTAGTCTATCCATGTCAAATTTCAGAAATAGTTTGAAAACATTTCAACGTTGGCCCCATTCACAGTTTGAATTGATGATGGACATACCTACATCGTTGGTATGATTACGTGCAGTCGCGCAGAGCTCCTCTTGGTTTTGAGAATAGTTCATTCTCTACTAAACAGGGGCAACCGCGTGAAGGTGGAAGATCTAATTATGCCCCCCCCCTTCTCACATCACTCTCAATTTCCCCATATTACCTAATTTGAAATTCTAAAGAACATGTATCATATACTATATTATACAAAATAAAAAACATATAAAGATCATATAAAATATATAAGCATGTACCTCTTCTTTTCAACAATTAAATATCAATCATATTCTTCTTCATCTAGCTCAACATCTGTATCAGGATCTGGTTCAGACTCGATATTGGTGAAAGGCTCATTCCTATCAACATATTCATCAACGTCATTTTTGCTAATATAGTTATCGATATCATCAATGAGATCATCGTCTCCTACATTTGGATGATCAACTTCTTCAACTTCTTCGTCTGACACATCGACTACATGAGCCACCTGCTCCTGACCTGCATAATCATGATCTTCTTCCTCGTTATTATCTTCATCCTCGGCTACATGATTATACTTTACTGGTCTTCCTCTTGGATCATATCTAACAACATATGACCAACCTGCTTTACCAGGT
>SNQJ01S0012577.1:100549-119698 GCA_010110895.2 Picea sitchensis | reverse complement strand
AGCGCCAACCCATAACTTCAACAACTCATCGATAAGAGGCTCAATATATGCGTTAATATATTTAACCTGGTACCTACCTAATTGGTTCAACATACTGCATGATTAATTATACTTATCTAGATGTATTTATATATAAAAGAAATAATTACCATGCACGAAACAAAGAAATGAAACATTTTTTCATACTTTAAAGCAAATGAAAGATAATTAAATACATGGAACAATCATTGGAAACATTGTGTGCTCTCTCTTGATCGACATCCAAGGAGGAAGTGTTGGTTGTGGAGCCTGATTATCTTCCTGATTCATAGGTCTTTTACTTTCAGCCGTGTTTATACCCCATGAAGTATTTATGCCCCAGAAGTATGTACACTCTTCCACGTGGGGGAGTGCAGAGGGGGGGTACCCCTTTTGCGGGGTCCGAGGGGGCTATTCCCCCGGTTGGGGGGTCTGGGGGCAAGCGGGCCCCCAGCAGGGGTTCGGGGGCGAAGCCCCCGAAGCAAAAATTGCCTTGTAAATGTATATTGTAATTTCATTATAAATCTAGACCATTCATTATAAGGTCGTAGATCTAACAATAGAGATTATGTTAGGGTTTTTTTCCCTAGAAGGCAACCCTCTTTTATGAGGGAAATGTATTGCAGCTGCAGTTGATGGCGAATATTGTATTCTGAGATAGGAGACTGTGAGAGAAAGAAGAGGAAGTTATAGCGGGTTTGTTGTACGTTGTATCCCTTGATATGCTGGATAATAATAAGGAAGGACCTGCCAATTTCTCTGGTGGACGTAGCCCACACTGGGTGAACCACGTAAATCTGTGTCTCTATTGTATTGTGTATCTTCTGTGTTTTGTTTCCGCATTTGTTTTATTTTATTGCTCCATGGTCCTGTTTTTCTAACAGGAAGGTTATTGTTTATAAAAAAAACATGCCACATTGAGTATGTAGACCGAAGCTCTCCAAATGGATTGACACCATCAGCTACCAACGAAAGTCTAACATTACAAGGTTCTTCTTTAAAAATTGGCCACTTTTCTTCGATGTACTTCAATGCAGAACCATCTGCAGGCATTCGAAGAACATCGTCTTGACTTTTGTTCTTTGCATGGAAATCCATAAACTGTGCTATACTTTGGCACCTGAACAACCACTAGAAACGTGGAATTATCGGAATATAACGAAGAACTTTGCGAGACACCTTCTTTGGTGCTTTATCGGTTCGATGTCTACTTATTTGACATTGTGGGCATTCATTTTCTAATGCATATTTTCCATAATATATGATATGATCATTAGGACATGCATCAATAGCCTGATAGTCCATTCCAATTTCTTTCATAATCATGGATATTTCATGATATGTGCGTGGAAAAATATTTGACGTCGGTAATAGAACTTCACCTAAAAATCTACAAAATTCTATACAATAAGTCAATGTAAACAATATTAATCATCAATATTGCATCCAATATACTAATTTACAAATTAGAAAACAATAGCAATATAGGAAAAAAATGAAGTATTTGTGAACATGCAGGCATAAATAATTAACAAATTAAATACCTTAGTATATGTGTGAGGCATGTGTTTGATAAACCATTCAAAACCTTCAGGTTCACCAACAACAATATAGCAGATAAAAGATTTGTTGTTGAGCCTTCATAAAGAGGTTGACATGACTTCTCGAGTAGAGGATCAACATCATGACTATCATCCTGGTTTTCCTCATCCATTGGAGAAAATGTGTCTTGGATCAATCTATGTACCTCATCTTCCTTATTTGAATCACTAACGTTATCTCCATGCATATCATCATTAATAACTTGATCAGCAGATTCAATATTCTGATCTTGAAGTTCATCACCCTGTAAAGGAGTATTTCTGCTAGTACTTGGCAAATAACTCTCTGGAGGTCGACATTTTGGGGGCATCGTCTATATATTTAAAAACAATGTAGAAAAGTTAGTGTGTATAGAAAATATAAAATCCCGATAAGAAATATTACTAAAACTCATGACATGCTGATTATTACAGAGAATACATTAAATATTGAATCCTCTTACCAAGGGACGATATTCATAACCCCCTTCGGCGTGCCCCTTCTCCCTATAATGTCCTTCAGCTGTTGTTATTAAAAGTCTTTTTCTTTTCAAGCCTCTGCAATCATAGCAAGGGCAATAACATTTTCCATCGCCCCTCGCCTCTAATTCCGCTCTTAACCAAGCAAGCTTCCTGTCATTTTCGTTTATAGTGACAAATCCTTGTCCTGACAAGAAATTGTCTTACCTACACCATGCCAAACAATAAGTTGTCAAATTTTTATATTTTAGCTACTCCTTTCGATTATGATATGTTTATTTATAGTGACCTACAATCCTCACAATTATTTCTTGTAAGACATTTTGACATGTTTTTATTATTATTATCGATTAACTATTAAGATCGATATGCGTCAATTTGTACTATATAGTAGTGTGTACTGAATCACCATGGAAAATAATTACACACCATTTAACGAAAGTGGTCAAAATTTCTCAAACTTGAATCACTCGACACCATAATACACAAGTTAAAAGTGATTGTTATGTGCCTAATCACGACATAGATAACATCTTTATAATAAGGTCATATGTATACAAATGTTTCCTTTATATAATAACGACATATATACCTAACATAAGTTTAGGGTTAGTTTTTATGTATCTTATTGTTATAAACATGAGTTTCCTCCCTATATTATATATACCATAACTTATCATTTATCAATATAACAATCAAATTCAAGATTTTATTCATAGAGATTTCTTCCTTCATTTAATTGAATTAGTAAGTGCTAGCTAGCCAACCATTAGGTGTGCAAGTATCCCAACCATTATTGTCACTGTTATATTATTTTCAATTTAGGCAAGTGTGATCCCATTTGGGTACTAGGGATGTAACAAGTGGTATCAAATCTTCAATCAAGCTTTGTTGGTGTTTTTTTGTTAGTTCTTAAAAATAAAAGAGAGAATAAAATGACAATCAATTACTATCATTTCACCGATAAGGGTTGAGTTTCAAGAGAACTTCCATATATTTATCAATGAAAAGAGAGAGAAATTCTAGCTACAATTGAAGGGAAAAGGGTATGTGGATTCCATAAACCTAGAATAGTATGGAATCCACATACCCTTTTCCATAGAATATACTAACTAGATCTGAAAACCAAAGACATGAAATATGGTACTACACATATAATATATTATCAAGGAAAAAAAAGCTACATGAAATTTGGACGTTTGAACAAAAATTTACAAGTTAAATGAGTACATCAATAAAAAAATCATACTAACCTTGTAAGTTCAAAATCCGAGCTATGTAGACCAAGAATTGGATTTGTTAAATCAGTGGGTGACGGAAAAAATAAACAGCTCAAACGAAATCCACGAACATTGTCGCAGTTATAGAAATTGCGTCTCAAAGTCTCTTAAAGTCAGGTATATATAGATCAACTAGTCAACTAGCCGTTAACATTGATCGATGAGATAGGAAAAAATTTCGTTGCAATGGCGACGAATTTTCGTTGCAATAATGACGAATTTTCGTGGCAATAGTGACAAAACTTCGTCGCAATAGCGATGAAAATCCCGACCAAGTTAAAAAAACTATTTGTGGCTATATCGACGAACTTTCGTGGAAATATCCACAAAAATACCGCCCTATTTAAAAAAACCTGGAAATAATGGAAACGTGGAAAAATTTCATAAAATAATCCGCCCATATGTAGTAGTGCCATTTTTCATTGATCAAGTTGTTTGTGATCAAATAATTGAGATGTTTGAACAAATACTGGGATTCATTTCTGATTTTGTCCGACATCCCCAGAGACCCCAAAGGAGACATTCCTCTATTTGCGGGGGAAACAACATTCCGCAGCGCAGGGGCCATAAGGGAATATGTCACGGGAAATTGAAAGGAAATAGAAGATTCGTCAACCCACCATCCATCACCCTGGAAAATAGGCAGGCCAAGGTTGATTAATAAGCCCGAGGAGATCCAAGCTCCCAGTAAACCGCACACCCAGTCTGCTGCTGAGAGATTACTCATGCACGTTGTTCGGATAGAACCTGTTGAAGGTTCAAGTAGGGGAATTGGTGAAAGACGGAGGAGGTCAGGTGATGAAAATGTGGATTCTCAGGAGTCATTGCAGCAGTTGAAGCAAGCGCAATTCAGTATCATCAAATTTTATCAAGAAAATAGAGAATTAAGAAGACAACTGGAAGAAAGGACTATTGAAACACCAACGTCGCAAAGTCGAGCAAGAAATGAAAATTGGCTCAAAAGACAACTCAGAGAGGTGAAAGACGTGATCATTCATCTACAGGAGGAATAGATGGTGTCAAAAGAAATAATTGCAGGGCATTTCAAGGATTGCAGACTGACCATGAATAACACTTGGGTGGATCTCACCATTTCTCAAGTGAAACTGAAAGGAGATGTGGTCTTGTGGAGACAGGTGAAGAATTTGAACAAATGGAACTGGTCTCTTAGAAAAACACTCAGAGTTTTAAGGTTGTAGATGTTTTAAACTTATCTACTGAGGAGGGCAGGTGTAAGCAAAATGCACTCTAGTTTTGGAAGAGATGTGTGGCCTCCCAACCGTTGTTTCCACCTGGAGTTGCATGAGCAACCGCAAACAAACATTCTCTACACCAACTCGCCATGTGCATGCTACAACCAGTGATCGCGTAGCAACCATAACCTGTTATACAAGGTGACAATGTTTCCAACAGTGCGCTCGATTATTCAGGCACCCCATAACAGAAAACGTTGATTTATCACAACCTAATGACCGATCTTACTCATTACTGGAAGATTGCGATGAAGGTGTCAGTTATGTTATGATTGGGTGTAGTCGAGTTTCCATTTTTGGTAAACTCTATTCATAAGGTCGTCTGGGAGGAAGTTAATGAATTCAAAATTCTAGGAGAAATTTGTTCGAGGCATATCAACCTGAGAGGGCATGGTTGTTTTCTATATATTGTATCTTTTCGATGCAAGTAGGGTTGGAAAAGTAGTGTATACAGAGGACTCTTGAATTTAATCTTTGAATCCGAATAGAAATAACAATGCAGAGGTCTTGAAGCTTTGACAAAAAGATTCTAATGGTGGTGGTTTGATGTATTGTGATCCTATCTATGTATGTACTTCCTATTTCCTATAAATTCATGTCTGTTCTTTTTGTTTAAATTGGAACGTCTGACAAGTTTAAAATTCATCGCGCGGTGCTTTAGACTCAACCATTTAAACTTTGTGTTCTCTTATAAGTAAGTTAGAATTCATCTTTAATGGTGCTCTGGTTTACTTTATGTCCTCCTTTCTTCCGACATACATGATGAAATTTAAACTAAAAGACCATCGCCTATTTAGCCTTTATCCTCTCAAGGTTTCCTTTACCAGTCATTGATTTCTCTCATTTTCAGAAGGTTGACTCCATATCCCAAAGTTTTGTATTTCCTTTTCAGTGAAACTAGAAACATTTATCAAACACGTAAATCTAGTCGACAATCCAAAGTCATTATCTATCTGAGACTAGGTCTCAAAGAGAGCCCTCTCTAGATTGGAAAGGCTAGTTTCCAGTCTTAAAGTTGGTTTGTAGGTTACCTTGGTACTTTGTTTCTCTTCATCCCAAAAATTTACCAAGTGATAACACGGTGCAGAGTTGGCGATGCAAGGAAAAAAATGGTGCGTAGGTGTGCGCCCTACAATTTGGTGTTGCACGGTGTAGAGCTAGTGTTGTGCAGAAAAATAATGGTGCATGGGTGTACGCACTAAAATTTGGCACTGCGCGGTGTAGAATTGTTGGCGCACTCATAATATTGGTGCACGGGTGAGCGCACTAGAATTTGGCATCACATGGTGCAAATATTGTGGTTCACACATTATATTGGTGCACAAGGCATGCACATTGAGTTATGGTAGAGCACAGTGAAAATTTGTTGGTGTGCGCGCAATGTTAGTGTGTAGTGCGTGCACGTTAAATATTCACGTCGGGTGAAAGTATAATTCTTGGTGTGTAGGGAGTATTGGTGCGTAGTGTGAGTGCACTGAACCTTAGTGTTGTGTGAGGTGGAGATTGCAATGCACACAGAATATTGGTGTGTGACACATAAGATGCGTGCACTAGATATTTGCGTGCAACACAAAAGTTGTGTGCATTAGATATTACCGCGCAACACAAAAGTTGTGCACACTGGATATGGGTGCACAGTGCATGCGCTACATTTTGGGAATTGTGCGTGTAGAACTTGTGCATGCTAAGTATGGGTGTATAATTTAGAACTGGTGCGTATGAAGTCGATTTGGCGGACTACAACAACAGAAAACCAATGATTTTCCGTGATTTTTTTTGTATTATTAAAGGTTATGTTTTTGCAGGGCATTTTGAGGCCCTAAATAGTGTTTTTAGCTACTAAAAAACAATGCTCAAATGAAATAGATCGACACTAAATTTCTAACGGTGTATTTTATTCGTCAAATGGAGTTAGGATGAGTGATTTACAACCTAAACAACGAAGAGTAAATTTTAAGTCCCAGTTAACATTTGAAGTCCATAACTTCCTGCTCCATAATCAAATTGAGGCACAGGGGCATTCTATGAAAATATATTGAACCATAGAACACATTCATGGAGCTAAATAAAAAATTTGGGAACATTAAAAATGTTTAATAAAGCATAGAAGGTACATGTAGCATTCAAGGCCAAAAATAAATAAATACTAATTGGCCCGAAACTTCATCAGGTTGTATATAGCAGATCAAAACACATAAAGAGGTGAAACTTGGAATGATTGTTAAAATTATGATGATGAAGGAACCCATTTGGGATCATATCAAAACTCTAGAAGAGAAGGTACAAAGAAGCATAAATACAATTCAAATTTGCACCTAGTTAAGGTGTGAACAAAAGGAATTCTTGGGTAACATTCAAATGGCCATAACTTTCTTCTCAAGACTCAGGATTGATCAAGGAAGCAGTCATTGGAAAGGTCTTAGATAGAGGAATATATATATCCACCGAATATATATATATCCACCTAGAAAATTTATCTTGGTATTTAATTTCATAAGGAAACAGAAGAAATAATTATGATGCATTGTTGGAACAAAATTGTGCATAATTTTCATGAATTTGTTAAATTATTTAGTCTAACAAATATTGTTTCCTGCACATTTTCTAGAGTAACAAAATTTAGATTAGAACAGGATCAACACAGAGTTCAGAAGCATGGAAAATTCACAGAGGGATTATAGCCATGAAGATGATATTAGAGGGATGTATGTTAGTATGGTTAATGAAGGTACAAATTCAAATGGACATGGAGAAGGCAAGGAGGAAAGCATGAAATTGGTAGAGACCCTAAAAAGTATTCAAAAGGATGTCTAGAGTTATAAAGTTGATAATGAGAGGCTTATGAAATCCAAAGAGCAACAAGAAGTCTTCATAATCAAGTTAATGTAGAGCTTAGATAGAATCGAGAAGAATATGGATAAGGATACCGAGTCAAGCAAATAAGGGAGTCACGAATCTCATGATCATAGGAGAAGCATGAGAAGTGTTGGAAGGCATCACCATCACTCCCCAAGGAATTCAACTAGGAGGGCACACAATAGTTCAAGTCCATCTCCTGTCAGGAATCATAAGAGGAGGTCTGGGGTGGATGAGCTACATGGAGAAATGAACAAAATCAAGCCTCTTACATTTGATGGCGAGCACAAGAAGGATGAGGATGAAGAGACATTAATGCTAGGCACAAGGAAGTATTTTCAATTGCATAATTACTCTTCACAAGAAAAAGGAAGAATTTCCATCTATCAAATCAAAGGAAAATCTTAAATGTGGTGGGACCAATTTGTACAGGTGCAACATATTGATAAAAAGAAGGTTACTTGGAGGGAATTCAAGAGGTATTTTCAAAAGAAATACTTGAATAAGCAATACTATGATAAGAAAATGAAGGAGTTCTTCGAACTCAAGATTAGGAGTATGACGATAGATGAGTATGGAAGGAGATTCTTAGAACTGTTGAAGTATGTTTCTTTCATCAAGGATGAGAAAGTTAATATTCATAGGTATTTGAGTGGGATGCCATCATTTATCAGTATTAAGATACAATATGATGATCCTAAGACACTAGAGTAAATTATAAGAAGGGATAAATTCCTTTATGATCAGCATAGAGGAATACCAACCTTCCAAAAATCTTGGGAAGACAAGAAGAAAAAAAATATGGAACAAAGGAAGAAGGGAACTAAGCCACCATTCTTCATAAATAATTCTCAGGGACAACCAACTTCTAAAGAACCCATAATGACCGATACATTGGGGAAAAGACCAAGGAAACCACTTATTCAATGTTGGGGTTGTGGGGGAGATCATATGTACATAGATTTCCCTCACAGAGGTGAAAAAGCGACGATTGTTCACAATGTACAACAAGATGATACAATGGAGGAAATGGGCATAAATGTACCTAGGATATATGAAACCCTGGATAAAAAGCAAGATGAGTTTCAATCACATATGATTGAAGTGAAAGGTAAGATCAACAACCAAACCATTGCTATTTTAATTGATTCAGGAGCTAGTCATAGTTATCTAGATCCTATGATGGTGGAAATATTTAAATTTCCAAGAATAAAGCTTGGAAAATATTGGTTGGTGCAACTGGATATAGGAGCTAAAAGGAAAATTAATGAGATGGTTAAGGCATGCCAAATGGACATGAATGGACTGCACACCAAGGCGGATTTGAACATTGTACCTTTAGGTTCCTATGACTACCTAATTGGTATGCATTGGTTGGACCAACATCATGTTGTCCTAGACTATTATAATAAGGAATTTACTTGCTTGGATGAGGAAGGGAACTTAAGGATAGTACAGGGAATTCCCAGGGTAGTAACCGTCCGTGACGTTACAACCTTGCAGTTGAAGAAAATTTACAGGAAATGATGTCAAATATTTGCAACACATATGGAAGAGACACCTAAAGATAAGGTGCCAAATATTGAAGATTATGCAGTCCTAAAAGAGTTTGAATATGTATTTAAAGAACTACCAGGATTTCCACCCAAGCAAGATATTGATTTCTCCATCAATCTTATGCCTATAGCAGCCCCAATATCCAAGACCCCTTATAGGATGAGTACACCAGAACTGAAGGAATTACAAATGCAGCTTGAATAGATTTTGAAGAAGGGGTATATACACCCAAGTGTATCACCTTGGGGTGCACTAGTATTATTTGTGAAGAAAAAGGATGTAACATTGAGACTTTGCATTGACTTCAGGCAATTGAACAAGGTAACGGTGAATAACAAGTATCCTTTTCCAAGGATAGATGACCTCTTTGATCGGATGAAAGATGCAAAAATATTCTCGAAGATTGATCTCAGGTTAGGCTATCATCAAGTAAGAATTAAAGCAGAAGACATCAACAAAATTTCCTTTAGAATGAGGTATGACCATCATGAGTTCATAGTGGTGTGTTTTGGGTTGTCAAATACACCCGTTGTCTCCATGTGTCTAATGAATGGTATTTTCAAAGAATAATTAGATAAGTTTGTCATTGTCTTCATGGATGACATTCTTATATATTCTAATTCTGAATAAGAGCATGAGAAACACTTTGAAATGGTGTTATAGGTATTGAGGGATCATCAAATGTATGCCAAATTGAGCAAGTGTTGATTCTATCAGAAGAAAATTCATTATTCGAGCCATCTCATTTCATAGGAAGGAATAGAAATGGACCCAGAAAAGATAAAGTCCATTGAAGGATGGCCAACACCAAGGAATGTCTCTGAGGTGAGATCATTCATAGGACTTGCATATTACTACAAAAAATTCATTGAGGGGTCCCCAAAGATTGCACACCCGATCACTTCCTTGCAGAAGGAGGGTGTGGAGTTTGAGTGGACATCGGATTGTGAAAGGAGTTTCCAACACTTGAATCATTTATTAGCAAGTGCTCCAATACTAAGGATTTTTTATCCAAATGAATACTTCATTGTATGCACCGATGCATGTAAAGAAGGGCTTGGTGGAGTCCTTAGTCAGAATGGGTATGTGGTGTGATATTAATCAGGGAAATTAAAAGAGCATGAAAAGAACTATGCTACTTGTGAGTTGGAATTGGCAGCCATAGTACATTCCTTGAAGATGTGGAGGAACTACCTCATGGGAAAAGAATTTGAGTTGAGGACAGACCATAGTGGTCTGAAATATTTATTTTCACAACCAACTCTAAATGCCAGGCAAAGTAGGTGGTTAAAATTCCTCAATGAATATGACTTGTATATAAATCAAATCAAGGGGAAAGAGAACAAGGTGGTTGATCCACTGAACACAAAGGTGCATGAGATGCATGGTAAAGTGGGTGACCATGTGCTCTTTAAATTAAAATCCAAGAGAAGTTCCCTGAAGTTGGGAAATTGTTGAAATCCCGGAGAGGATTGGTCCTGTAGCATATATGATTTCCTTACTGGCATCAATGTGTATTCATAATGTATTCCATGTGTCATTTCTTAAAAAGTATGTATCTGATGCTAATCATGTCATTGATTGGAATGTGATTCAGGTGGAGCATGAGGGCGACTTTCAAATGCATTTGATCTTCATATTGGACCGAAAGATCAAGAAACTCTGGAACCGAGCCATAGGGCTAGTAAAGGTTTAATGGAATTGGTATGGTCCTGAAGATGCAACTTGGAAGCATGCGGATGTTATGCAAGAAAAATACCCACATTTGTTTTAAGAATTTTGAAGTTTTGATTGTATATGTGTATATATTGCACTGAGGACAGTGCATAAATAAGAGGGAGGGGAATGTAATACCCCTAGGTCAAACCCCAATTGTACATATAAATGTAAATGTAATTATACATGTAAGATAGTGAGCTAATGGTACAAGGTATTTGGTTCGGTTCTACACGCATTGAGTCAGTGCGTGATAATGTCATACCAAAGAAGTGCACACATTTTCATAATTTATCGTGCACCTGTGTAAGTGTGTGAGGATTGCGCACCAAAGGAAGGGTGTGCACCATATTGAATTTTGCATACAATGGAGTACGTGCGCGGTTTTGGGCCAGATTTCCTTTGTGTATATGTATTTTGAGGCCAAAGTGTCTATGTGGTTATTAGGTTGGAGAGCTANGAGGATTGCGCACCAAAGGAAGGGTGTGCACCATATTGAATTTTGCATACAATGGAGTACGTGCGCGGTTTTGGGCCAGATTTCCTTTGTGTATATGTATTTTGAGGCCAAAGTGTCTATGTGGTTATTAGGTTGGAGAGCTAGATGTTAAATGGCAAGTGAGCCATCATTGTCATATGTAATCACATGAAAATATTAATGAAAACACATCACTACTGCAAACTGACCATATAAAAGAGTATGGGGGGGGGAAATCCACTAGATAGGGAAAGTGGGCTAAGAGTTAAGGATAAGGGGCTGAGCTAAGGGTGATTAAGCCCAAAGGAATATTATATTATATTCCTTAAATTATAAAGTATGGATAATTATTTTATCCTAAGTTCTAAGGATGGGGACAAGTGGACTCAAGGTAGTTCTCAACATGACAAGTGTCAAGTTGGGAACATGCATACATATAGTTTGGACTTAGTTCATTTTCCTATCAATTCTATCATCATTCCTTCACTCACTCACCTGTCACCCATACCCTATTGTTACTATACCTATACATGTACATGTACCCTAGTTAGCTTTGGAGTTGGACTGAAGAAATGGGTTGCCATACCTGTAGGATATTGAAGAGGCGGGTTGTCAGGCCCGTGAGCATTCTCTCCAAGTGAGAGAATTGTTGGGAATTGATTCCCGAAGGTTCCAAACTACAACTACAGGGCTCTGAGACTTCATGTATGGCCTATTGTTGAAGCCTTGGAAAGGAAGTGGGGAAGTCGAGGAACTGTTGAGCAGAGAATGGCCACACTTCCTAGGGTGGGACAAGCATGTGGGGAATGAGAGACTGTAGGATGTTAATTCGAGTTGGCACCTATGACTGATTTTGCTGTTGTCTGTGATACCTTAGCCTAGTTAGGAAATCCTTTACCTAGGTGGATTTTAGCCCCAGATCTGGGGTGAACCACTACTGAGAGTTATTCTCAATGTGGTCTAAGGCTGGGAGGAATGTGGAAGGTATTCACATAGTTGGTGTTATTTTAATCAAAGGCAAGTGTCAACTGTGTGTTAATTCATGTGTTGTGTTAACATTTTTTCATTTGTTTTCATGGGTTTTTCCTGTGTATGTTGCATGCGTATTTTTGTTATTATTTTGTATGAATATGTGCATTTGTAGAGTATTTTTATGATTTAAATTAGTATCAGAGTTCAAAATTTGGATGTGGCATAGACCAGAAGGTGGTTGGGGATGCTACAAAGGGGACCAGGTGTTTCTTCATCTAAAACCTTATAAGCATACTTCACTCAAAGTTGAAAAATGTTAGAAACTTTCCCCCAAATTTTATGGTCCTTATACCATTCTCAAGCGAGTGGGATTTGTGGCCTACCAGTTAGCTCTTCCCATTCATTATAAGCCCCATACTTTTTTTCATGTATCATACTTAAAGAAAGTGATTAGAACTAAGTTCCAGACTCAAACTAGTCTCCCTGAGTTGGATGAAGAAGGTTCCATTTGGCTGTAGCCACAAGAAATCATGGACCAGTAGGATCATCGTCTCTTTCAGTGCACCATCAAGGAAGTGTTAGTTCAGTGGAAATATACAACTATAGTAAATGCCACTTGGGAGCCAACTACCATTCTGCAACAATTTCCTCATCTCAAGCCTTAGGGCCAATGTCCAAGAACCATGTTGTTCTTTGTTCATGTGATTACAAAAGTTTAATTCCCACATTAAAAACACTACAACTCTGTGATTATTTGTTTTTTTGTTGATAAGGCAACAATTGCTCGAGGACGAGGTTGTGCTTCATAGGCCAATTTTATTGTACCCTCTTTTATGTGTTCCATGACCAAGAGGACCATATTTTGGAAGTCCTAGAGTTAATATAGTAAAGCCTTTTACAATAGATAACCACACAGTGAAATCAACTCTAGAGACACCATTTGTGATGTATGAAAAAAGACACCATACTGAATATCTCTCTACCTAGTTTCTTTGGAATCCAGAACCTAATTTCCCATACTTTTTCTAGGAAAATGAAAAAAAAATCCTATCCTCTGTCACTACAACTGTATGCTACCTCCCACAAGCTTCTAGATGAAATTTCCTATATAAATTGATCTGCCCAAATGAGCTAGTCAACTCATGTGCAGTGGATTCTTCTTTGGGAGCAATGAGACATTCGTACGGTCTACCAACTATTGCAAAAATGGCTCAGGGAGATATGTGCAATCCAAGGAAAAGATTAAACGTTTATCCAAGGAAATCATCCTAGGAAGACTCTAAATTCGTCCAAGCTTAGCTAAAAATATAGGGAGATATGAATTCATCCAAACAAGTGGGAGAAAATCCAGATATGTGGGAAAGCATGCCAATAAATATGAAATCCACCCATCAATGTTTAAAAATGATCAGGGAATAATAAATCCACCCAACAGTGTCTAAAAACACCCATCCAATAAGAAATTTTAAATTTGTCCAACAATGTCTATGACTAACTCAGGGATGTGTATGACTCAGGGAAAGAGTAAACTCCCAACAAACAAATAGAACATGGCCCAAAGAGGGAGTATGATTGTTGGGGTGAATAAAGCTAAGATAATAAGATAAGCGCGATGACTAGGTACAAGAGAAATTTGACCTAGGTAAGTTTTTTATTTCCGAGAGGGAGAGTGCATGGTGAGGTATTAGAGAAATTACTCACTAGGGAAAAAACACTAATTGTAGAAAAAAAAATTATCCAATGGTTAGATTCAATCAAGATTTAAATCTCCTATAGATATGAAATAACTTTGAGATGACAACTATTGATCTCTAGGCCTGAAAATGTATCCTATAGTGATCCTTTCATCTACATTCTCAATATTCACTTGCAATGATTTAAAAAGAAACTAAAACATGATTATTCAAAGAACAATCACACATAACTGTCGTAATTATGTGGTAGAGCCTTTCCCTCCATGGATTCCCTAGGAAGATCCTTGTCTTTTATAGGCTTGGGAGTTATTTTAGTCCCACCATGACTTTGTGTTGAAGCCTCATTCTTCTTCATCTTTTTATGGCCTATACCCAAGGGACTCCCTAAGAGCATGGTTTGTTGTCTTTCAAGCTCATTTAAAACTTTGAAAACAACATCTAACGAGAATTATTTATCCTTTTCGGCCTCGTTCAGATTACTTAAAAAAAGGAGCTCCCCTGGAGTCTTCTTTAATCCCTTTCCAAACTCTCTAAAATTGAAAATATTGTCGAGTGATCTTGTTTCCCTTCATGCTCATCAAAGTGAAATTTGAAGGCACATTTKTCTGACGATAGTTTACCCCTTTTCGGTTCGAATGGATAATTTTAYGAAAAAGGTACGCCATAGGAGCTACGGTTTGCTAGGACARTATTCTTGGGTGTAATTTTAACCCTTTTCGAGCTTGAGGGACTAAAGTTGTGAAAAAGGCCCATTCTCCCTGGTTTTGGTTTATCTCTTTTTCAGCCCTTGGAGATTATTTATGAAAAAGGAAACCCCTTGGAGTCTTCTTTGAGCCATTTTCAGACTCCCTAAACAAGAAAAGATTGTCGAGTGACCTTGTTTCTTTCACACTCGTTAATTGGTCCAAAAGGAATATCTATTTGGCATAAGTTTAACCTTTTATCCAACCAATAGATTACCCAGGAAAAAGGTACGCCTCAGGAGACATGTCTCGCTGGGAGAGTTCTCCTAAGTTATGTTTTATACTTTTTCGGGCTTAGGGGACTAAATTACAAAAAAGGAGTTGAGTCCATAGTTAAGCTCTTTTAAGACTCCTTAAAATTGAAAAGATAGTCAAGTGATCTTGTCTATGTCACACTC
The DNA here is from genome assembly GCA_010110895.2 of Picea sitchensis. Classification (NCBI taxonomy): domain Eukaryota; kingdom Viridiplantae; phylum Streptophyta; class Pinopsida; order Pinales; family Pinaceae; genus Picea; species Picea sitchensis. The sequence continues at coordinate 104,673 of SNQJ01S0012577.1, read as the reverse complement.
GTTAAAATGGTTTTGAAGAGATGTCCTTTCAGTATAAGTTTAACCCTTTTCCAGACCGACTGGACTGAGTATGAAAAAGGAATACTCTATCCCTAGAGACCATAAGAGTTCTCCTTGGTATTATTTTATTCTTTTTCAGATCCTGGAGACTAAACTTATGAAAAGGACCACTCTGGAGTCTTCTTTTAGTGTTTTTCAGATTCCCTAAAAGTGAAAAACCATTGAGATTACCTTCTTCGGGCTTGTAAAACTTACATAGAAGGAGTCTCATTGTGTTATTTTGTAATCGCATCACATGTATCATCCTTGTGTATTTGTCCTAATGTCGACTTCAGGTTGCTATTATTGAACCTTTAGAGCATTCCTTAGGTGCAATCCTTGTAACACTTTTTCCCTTGCGATCTGACACCTTGACCCATGGAGGAATTTTCTCAAGTGTCCTTATCCTGTACATGTCTCCTTGCACTGAACATTAGTATGTTCCATGCGCTTGGTACCAGTTTGCTTTCCCACGACACTCATTCCTCTTTTGTAGTGTATCATTCTTTTATTCTTTTTCAAGCTCGTTAAATACGTGAAAAAGACAAAAAATCAAATATTCCAAAAAGAGGGGATGGGAAAACATTATCTTTTGTTGGCAGAAATCTAGTCACCCTTGGATAGAGAACATCCTTCTGTTTGTTTTACAAGCATTGGGATCTAGTATGGCCTTAGGAAGTTGTTCTTGTTACATAGAGTTGTGTCCTCCTCTATTTGGTTACTCTTCCAAACACATGGAGATTTTGTGGTGCCCCCTGTGCCACAGGCTTATGTAAATAGCATTCTTCCTGAGAATTTTCATCTATCGTTCTCTTTTCCAAGGGGAATTATTGAAACCTGAGTTGGTCATTCTGCGATAATTCTGTTGACCTTCATGAGTCATCCATCCTGAGAGTCTTGTCAAGTTCATGTTCAGAATCAATGAAGTTCGGTGTCTGATGATCAAGGTCCTCCAATATTTCCACGAAGGCATATCGAAGACCTTAGAGTAGTGAGTCTTGTACTCCTATTATACTCCAACCTGATCTTTGAATATCTTGAAGCTATTGCTTGGGTTATGAAGTTATCATCTCTAGCCACAGACATTAATTCCTCATGAGGATTCCTATGACATTGTATATCTTCTGATGATTTTGAGATGTAGATCTATTGTGTATTGTTCGCAACTACACTTTATATTGGCATACACATTGGTCATGTACCCATGATTACTATATATATTACATTGATCTGTAATATTACATTGATCTGTAATATTACATTGATCTACAGTGTACTTGATTGGAATCCATGCTTAGTTTATCCCGAGCATGGGAATTCCCACCTTGATGATTATTATTATCTTATTGCAGATGACGTGCTCACAGATACTCGCTTGGGTTTACTCGACTTCAGTTTTTTCCCACATTATTAAATATGTTGTAATGTATTTTGGCCATCAGTTTCTCTTCTAACCTCACACATTAGGGGGCATCTGTTATAACTCAAAATTCCACTTCGATGCATCCTTTATGTTGGCCTACTCATTCATACATCTGCCAACCCATTTTGATGGAGTTCTTCTCAAAAAAAAAAATTGTGTATGGAATATGTGCCCTATTGCATATGCAAAGTGCGTACATACACTTGCTACATACCTAAAATCCCACGTACATACGCTTTCCGCACTACTAAAAGAACACGTGTACTCTAAAAAGTGACAAAAAAATATAATTCCGCTCTTTCCGATGGAGTTTATGGGCTATCTCAAGTTTTGAAACCATCTTACCTCATGTAGCTCTTCTGGAAACAAATTAACCATCATTTTATCATATAAAAAGGGCCTTAGGGGGGTCATTTGGAGATATCAAACTAGAGGCAAGAGAAATATGCCAAATTTTCTCCCTTGTATTCCAAGCCTTCTTACATTCCGCTCTATGTTTCATCCTCAACATTCCCTTCCATCTATCCTCCTTATAACATCCATCCTTTTCCCCTTATATTGGCATGTTGGTGGTGAGGATAGAATTGGGAATAGTGCACTTGGAGACAAAGTAGAGGAACCCAGGCAAGGTTCGTGGAGTGGCGCCAACAAAATTCAAGTTGTAACTTCCAATTTTGTTATTAATAAAAGAGAAAACTTAGTGTCCCAGATCTTTATGTCTGTGTGTTTGTGTTTATGAATATTTTCATGAATAACTAACCCTTTAGATGATCTTGATAATTAATCATATGATGTCATAGTTTGTTCAGTAACATTGTTTCATGCCATCTTTGGGAGGAGGCCTACAATCTTGGAATAGACAGAAACCGGAAGGGATCGACAACAATCGTAAGGACTTAAGGTACACTTTTCAATCCTATTTATATTCCCTTAATTATCATAAGGTTTTTTTTGGTTTGGGGTAGAATATAATCTTTTATGTCTTTTAAGGTGTCCAGGCTCTGCCTAGTCATTAGACCCATGTTAGGGGGATTTTCCCCATAGAAAAAAATCAAAGAAATTCAAGACACATTGGACACCATATTACCCTAGAAACCCAAATGGGAAAACAATGGGGCTCAATGCTCCATCCAACGATCTATGGTTACAATGTTCTTCATCCTTCTCTCCTTGGCCAACAGACCCATTGAGAATAATATTGGAGGAGGAAATGGGGAGTGATGGCGGGTAGGGGGAAGGCCAATATCTATGCCCCTTCACTTCCCACTCCTCAACCTTATCTCCTATTCAATTTTTGTATTACATTTAATTCCCCTCTCACATTCTCATTTTTGTCTTATTCAACTTTACAATTGCATTTCTTTGCATAACTTGCACTTTGAGTAGAACAATAGCTCTCAACTATATGATGTCTAGTGCTTCTCTAAAAATTGACATGATACATGTGTATCTTCCCATTTGGTTGAGTATTGGGTAGTAAGACAACAAGCCTTTGATAGAGTTGGATAGAGTAAGATTTATAATGAAAAGGAAAATACCCTTTCTTCATGATAAATCCAGTGTCTCAAAGTGTGAGAATCTATAAATATAAAATAATCAGGATACAATGAACATGGAAAAATGAAATTCCATTTCAATTTTAACTCCCTATTAAATAGTTTACATATATATTAATCATATGGTTTGTGATGATCAATCTTCATATTTAGAAGTTAGCTAGTGAGAACGAACCTTGGGAAACCTAAGATTAAAGGAAAATCTACCAAAGAATTGGCCCCTAAGATAGCTCAAAGAGATGATAGCGACATTCTTTATACGAAGATATACAGTAGTGATAATGAAATTTATGAAAAAAAAAGACTCTTTTAACTCTCCAAGGTAAGTAATGATCATAAAAGAATGAAATCAACCAACCATCTGAATCATGTTGAATTTTAGTCATTTAAAACATGTTTTATTTCAATCAAATAACAAATAATTGTAGAATATTGAGAATGGAAACATGTGAGCTATCAATATGCAAGATTGTGTAGGAAAGTATGTGAGAGATTTTCTTATAAGAATTTTTTAAATAAATGTTGAGCACCAACCACTTATCAACAAGTAGGAACCTCTATACACATTTTATAGGGGTGTGTAATATATTATGTAACTTTAAGCTCATAAATGATTCCATTAACCAATAGTCTTATTGCGAGGATATGCCAACCCACAAGGGACAAACACATTAATTTCATTCAGATTGTGTACCTCGATAAGATAATTAATAACAATTACTCCACTTTCACTTTCACTATCTCAACTCACCTCTCATAACAATTGGTGTACAAGGTTGAGGATCAAACCATGCGATAGATTGATTTAAGTGGATCACTTTGTTAAATTTCATTCCATGTAAGAGTGGTTTATGTCATTAAACTACAATGCATGTGGGATGGTTCATTCTATCACTAATGATCTCATCTTAGGATTATTAAAAATAACATTATTTTATCCATGTTTACCAATTCCACCACCTATGTAACCAATTCATTTAAGTAAATTTCTAACCAATTCCTTCATAATGTTACTCAAAGTCAAGATATGGAAGCTCATGGATAATGTCATAGGGGTATACTTTTCATTCATATTGAGCATCCCATACCACTTTGTTGGAATATTG